>JAPYZA010006832.1:0-10684 GCA_030522685.1 Eupelmus azureus
AAGTCATCGGCGCTCTTGGCGCTCGGGGATCATTAGTTGCGCGCGTACTTGTGTACTAGGGTGATCGGCTTATCTTTGATGAGTTATTTATGGCGTAGGCAGATGAGATAGGTTGCTGATGGTTCAGCTAGAAAAATTGTTGGTATGAGTCAAAAATACGGATTAAAAATGTCTTTTTCTTGTTTTTTTTGTGGTATGCTTTATTTATATGTTTTCTAAAGTCTTGTGGGCGTATTCAAGTGTATGCGTTAAAATTGCCTGTGAAATTGATGACGGTATATTGTATAGGTATCTAATGTAATATTGAAGAAATATTATTGCTTACATAAGCAAAAGCAAGTAAAAAAAGTGAGCTTTCCTTGCATAAACAGGCTGAAATATTGATGTGACTCATTTTATTTATAACGTAAATTTTAAATATTTTATTTAAGTAGATAAAATATAGATTGGTCAGACGAAAAAAAATTTAATTATAAAACTTCTTTTCATTTTTATAAACGTATAAACTATCTACAGCTCAGGTAAAACGCTCCGACGATTTTTTCAATCCACAAAGCATAACGCATTTGTAGCAAATCATACCCCAACTAAAACAAGCAAGCGAGTCAAAAAGTTCAATAAATAATCCACGTCGCATAGCCGTCAGATTGAAAACCGTAAATGGCCTCCCGCGCTTTTTCTAACTCTCCAGAGTACTCAGCCCCAACCGTAGACACACATTCCCTCCGCAACGACACGAGAAATTATGAAGAGCGCGACGTGCCCAACGATAACTCCGTCGTCTCTCAACTTACAAGCCCGCTCGTCCAAGAAAAAGCCCACCGGGTCAACTCTCATAACAATCGGCCCAGAGCATCCGTCATCCTCGGGGCCCCCCCGTTTTTACGCCGACCTCCTTGAAGCAGCGCTTCGAACTAGGAAACGCTTCTGCGAATCCCGCCGCGCGCTACCCGCTGCGAAAAGCTCGGCGCAAAAAGGTCCGCGGAGCACCGATAATTCGCCGATTAAATTGGAGATACCGGGGCGAGCTAATTGTGCCGCGCGCCTGTATTATTCATAGCCGCGCGGCCCGCCCGCGAGCGAGGGTATATAAAGAGCTGCGGGCTCTCTTTCTCTTGGGGCTTTTACGCGCCGTGTACGTGAGTTGCGGGTAAGTCAAGCGGGAAGACGAGGGAGAGTGGGGCTGGATTACGAGTTTCTTTAGGTTGGGCCTGTGCGTTCGGTGCGTTCTGGTCTGAACAGATTTTTCTTTGTTTTGTTTTTTTGTTAAAAAATTTTAGTGTTTTTTTATTAGTATCGTCCATATACTTTTTAATAAAGTATCTTACGAACTTCGTATGCTTTTCCATAAACGAGCAAACTTTTTGTCAATCCCCTTAATCAAATTCTAAAACTTGCAGTATCCATAAACGCGTTACCTCGAAAATTAAATCCCACAAGCCCCCACAGCGAAACAACCACACTGTTGAACTATTTTTACACGACGACAACGAATCGAATCCTCTTCATCTGTCTTGTCGACCATACTTAGACAACTGTACACACAGCAGGCCGCGATAAAAAGCGCGCTCGTATACAAGAAGAAGAACACGGCGGAGCGAGCGCCGACGCGGGGAGCAGCGTAGAAGTTGCCTCGTTACGCGCTGCGCTCCGCATGAGCGATCGATTTTACAATAGGCTCGATCGACGTGCGTCGATATATACATACGCATAATCGAAGCCGGAATTCCCTGAAGGTATGCGCGCCTCGTCGCGATTTGTTGTTCTTACAAATTAGCGATTACGAATATCGAGGATAGATCGAGGCAAATTAAAGCCGGACTATTGCTGGATGCGAGCGCGAGCAAGAAAGCTGGTATAAGCGAGCGGAGCGGCCTGCATCGGGTATAACGAATGAGAGATGAAGATGCGAGACTCGCGGAAAAACTGGTGCAATTTGTTAATCGTTAATTATTGGATTCTTTTCTTTCATGGGAACGGCTTGGGCGCTGGGAAAAGCGTTCGTTGCATTTGGCGGGATTCGCGGAACATTGGATGTGGATGCTTCGATTATTAAACAAGAATCACTGTATAGTTTTATTACTTTTTCAGTCGGTTTGAAAAATTATCGTTACAACAAAGGAGCTACAAAAATAATTCGAACTCCGACTCATCCATCAACATAGTCTTACACCCGCAACTTAGCTCCACATCTCCAACACACAGCCTCAAACTTGCCTCGAAGCAACGAAACAGCCTACACGATCGGACGTATACACAAGTCCACACCAGCGGCACGTCGAATCGAGCGACGTTTTTTTCCGGCCCGGGCGCTCTCTCAACTTCTCATTGTGTGCACCGGGAGATGGAGAGCGAGTGAGAGAGAGAGAGTGGAGGGCTACTGCTCTGCGGCGCGCGTATTACGAAACCGCGGCGCTGAAAAAGCTGAGCGCGGGGGAGGGGAGGTAAAAAAAGGAACGGAAAGAATGATATGCCGGGCGTCTGCTCCCCCCCTTCTCCTCTCGCTGCTATTATTCACCATTACGTCTATTACGGGTCTTAAGGTATCGAAAACGTCGGGGAAAAAGTTATTGGAAAACGGGGCGTGTAGGTGTAGCGGCTTGTGTGATACAAGGAGATTGAGAGAGGTGTTTTTCCTGCGTATTGAGCTGTTGCCGATTGTGGGAAAAAGATTGTTGGGCTTGTAATGAAAGAAGTGCGGCGAGCATGCGCGAATGCTAAAAAATGAGGAGCAAAAGGTGGAAAGCAAATTTTAGATCTTTGTGACTCTGTATGAAATGTGCAAGAATATTGCAGCATCAAATACGTATTCTCTGATGAGAGAATGATCGAAGAAAATAGCTTAGAAACTTGATTATAAAAAGTGAAATGGGAATTACAAGAGCTTACATAAGACAATATAAACTCGGAAAACGCAGACGGCACAATTTGAGACTCGAGGAAGTCGCACAGTCACAGTTACAAGTCACACATCGTGCCATCGCCGAAGCGGTCGCGAGTCATAAAATCGTGCGTAAACGCGTAAAAAAGAAGCACCTACTCTGTCGGCAGAATTGGTAATTATTTAAATCAGCACATGTGTGTGCTTAACGTAACGGTCTATCATACGGTTACGGAGTAATGCGCTTGCCGTCAAAGAGCTCGTTAAATTGGTGATGACGCACGCGCGTTATGCGCTTTATACCTCGGAGGATTTTTCGCTTTTTGCTGTAAGATTTTTAGTACCTCGTTTTGAAGTGGTATTGGATTATTCGGATTGCAGGTAGTTTTACTTTGCAAATGGGCGTGATGGGTAGTAGATAATTTTAATCAAATATTTACGTAGTGATCATAAAAGTTGATGGTCTGCGCATATACATGTTAGCGATAATATAACAAGATTGTTGTAATCATAAAAATACTTTTTAACCAATATGATTAAGAGATTTTCCAACTCGCAATCATGATACTTTTGTAATTAAAAATTTAATAAGTCACTCTACGTAAAAATAAAAAAGAAAGTATCACGTGCTTTCCAAACTACCTATACCAAAAAACAACAACTACTCCTTCTACCGCAGCATCCAAATTCACGGCTCAATCCAAACCACAAATAAAGTCATATCACTGAGAGAGATGTAAAGAGTAAAAAGCCGACGCGAGGTGACAATGCGTGCAGATGGGAGAGCGAGCAGAGCGGTTAATCGGCGGCGTCCCTCTGCGCTAGCGCGCGGTGACGAGCTCCCGCACCGCCCACGTAGCCACTTGACCTCCTGACGCCCCCGTATCTTACATTTAACCTTATCAAGTCGCCTCTCTCTCTCTTTCTCTTTCGGCTCGACCTATCCCTTGCCGTGCTTCCAAGCTGGTATATGTGTGTGTGTAAGTAACCTACTTTGCATCTACTTATTTACTCATTTAATTTATTTGTTTACGCGTGTCCGCGCCTCGAATTCCAGAGCATTTGTCGTTTTCTACTTATTTCCGGGATGACGTTTTGTGTTTTGGTCAAATTTAGTTTCAAATTGGGATACGGTTAAAATGATGCTGCGATTGCAGAAAATATCAAGTATTGATTGTACTTAGTAAAAGTACGAAAGCTTATTTATCATCATGTATCTAAATAATCGATCACAGAACAAACTGTTTAAATTACGGTACAATCAGGCAGATCATTACTCATTTCAGCTACACATTCACAAAAGGCTCAAATATTTGAAAAACTCGTCGCGCAAAACCCACGAAACGGCATTAGTTGAACCGCATAACGCGCTACAAGATTTTCGTTAAGCACCGGCTACAGCGAGCCGAGCATATTTCAACTTGGACATCGCTCACGGCGAGTCAACAGGCGGCTTGTCGCCTTGTTTGCAACTCCGCAAGATCTATGAGGCGCTCGGCAAAGCCGCTCTCTCGTGTGTATAGAAGAAATGTAAATATTTGCCCGATCGCTTGTAAAACCAGCTTGTATGTGCTAATTATCACTTTCACTTCTGTCAACTCTGCATAATTTTTCCATCCGCATCTTATTAAATAATGCGTTGCGGTACTTTTTTTCGCTTGCAGGCTTGTTGATTAAATCATTATGCGAGCATTATCGTACTGAATGTAGCTATGTACACATGAGTTGATCAAGAGTATAGTACTTGCTATGGAATCGTATTTTATTTCTCAAAGTTATCATTTTCTTCAAAAGGTTTCTTACTTCAACCATCGCATTATCCACAGACCCTATTCAAATAATCGAAACATTCGTTCCCTCATACAACATCATTCCATAAATTCATCAACGTTCCCATCCAATAAAACACCCAACTCTCTATCAAAACCTTAACGCCATATATTCCTCGCCACAAAGCGAGTCCCGAAACGCGCAAAAAATCCCCATACGCAGCAAAGAAGACATCGGCAAGCCGAGAGCTCATCCCCGGCAAAAATATTAACCGCCTCAAACCACCGCTCCCTTTCCCCGCTTCCTTAAATCTCCCTCTATACACCCAGCCGGCATTTGTCGCCGGCTGCACGAGCACACGGCTCAAAAGACGCTCCGCTTGTTTGTATTCCGCGTGAAATACGAGGCAGCGCGGCGCGGCGTCGAACGGCGCGCACCGTCTCATTATTATATCCCGGGCCGCGCGAGCTCGCGCCTCGTTTGAGTAATGTGTTTTTATATTTATTGGACTCTCGCGTATACGCGCGCATTATAATAACGCGCGGGCTCGCGCGCGGGTGATTCACGAGTTCCTTGCACGCCGCCTGCGCGCGGAATTCTCGCTGCGCTGGCTTTTTTTCGAGGATATGGGTGTAGAGGATGTCCTGGGCAAGTGCGAGTTCGAGGTTTGTTGTGAGTTGGAATGCGTTTACTTTGGTGTGGGATGGTGAGGGGTGGGGGGCTTGTATTTATTGGGTTAGTGTCGCGGAACTTTCTGATTGTGGCGTCGAGTTGATGTGATAGTAGGCAATTTGAAATTTTTGAAATCAGATGGATTTAGACTGTAAGAAGTTGGAAATTCAGTCCGTTGGCTTGATAATAAAGTTGATAAATAAGATGAAACGCTCGTAGAAAATTAACCAGAATTTCGAAAGATGTACTAAACTAAATAACATATCTGGCCAGATTACGGTTCATTTCCTATCAGGGAAGCGAGAGGATTAGTTAGTTAGTTAGGTCACCAATGTAAAGTCTTAAACTAGTGAACCAATTTTTTTATATTTTTCTTATTATCCTTATGATCAGCACCCAGGAGTTACTCATGTTTAAGAAAATATATCTCTGGAGAATCAGAAATTCGATCTTTCATTTCAAATGACAGATTGCGGTAGAACTCCTATGCTGTTGACAGTTTGCAAAAATATTTTGACGTAGAACTTCTCCAAGACAAACTATACTTAAATATAAGTATTATTATTTATAGAGTGATTGCTTCCCACCACAGATTACAAATAATTTTTAAATATATTCTAATGAAATAAAAGAATTTGGAAAATTAAAATTACAATATTTTAAAGATCATCCACTTTGTTATCACTTTAAAATATAGCCAATGGTCCACGAAATCTTTTTGCAAATTCCTCGTACAGCCATTCACTTCTCCTGCAAACTAATCTACCTTAATACGCATCATTTAAACTCTGCCGTACTCCCATCGGCCCGCACAAAAATCACAATCTCCTTCATTAAAATATAGTTCCCATCGATCATAAACCACCTAAGCTCGATACCGTCTGTCGAACTCGTTCCTGCGCCTATTATTCTTCCGATTGCGCATCGGCATATTACCAGCACCACTTTGCCAGGGATAAAAACAAAAGAGCGTCACCCTCCACTCGATACAGCCACATGAATATCCGTATCGCTCGATCGGCATCGAATCCCCGAAAAGCCGCGAGATAACAGCCAAGTGTCTATAACGCCCAGCCAAAAGCAGTCTCCTCTCCTTCCAGGGGGGCTAATATCGATCGGATAATAATGAGCGAGCTCGACATTTTGAAATATACATTATACACAGACAGCGCGCCGCGCGGATTATAAGCTTATGCATGCGGGAAAGCCACTCTCCTCGTATTTTTCTTTGATATCCCGCAAGCTCTCCTTGCGCATTTGAATAAAAATATTCCGCGACTCTTCTTATGTATACACGAATGTGCCGCACGCTGTACGGGGCCTCATTAAATATGTATAGCTAGCACTCGTTCGGCTCTACCCTCTCCCCCAGCGCAGTCAGACTCTTTCGCGCGCTCCTTTTTCTTTCTTGCCGCGCGCGAGCGCGACACCCTTCTTCTTCTTCTTCGTTCCTCAGCCCATCTGATAATGCCGGAACATCCAGCGTGATTAGATGAAACATATGCTCGGTTCCGGGGGATCGCGCTGGAAGTGTATTGATGCCGGGTTGCGTGTACGCGCTTGGCTTTTTGTTTTATGACGTTAGATTGGTTGGTGGGTATAGGCGAGATTATCGGGAGGTTTTATAAATCGACGTGTGCGGCTGATAAATTTTGATTCATTCGCTGTTTTTGGTTTGTTGTGCTTGCTGTGATGAATGCGGCGTGTTCAATTATGGCGGGGAAAAAATATAATTAACTATTGTTTTGAGATAATCGAAGAAAGTATTGCAAGCGTGGTTCGTTTTATCGGCGATTGAAAAAGAAGTGCATGTTTAGTAATATTGCTTTTTTAAGGAAAAATTGTGGGTTGTTTCTTTGTTGTATTGTTCATGAAGTTTACATATGAATGTACATGTATTAGAAGCAAAATTTTCAATGGGTAACTTTAAAGAATATAATTCTATAATTACATGTTTTCTGGATTTTTTGACGAAAATGTACAAAAAATTTTTAGTTTTTGATTTAGGTAAGTCAAGATCAATGTCCATTCGTTTTCTTCAGTGTATACCTAAAAAATTCCTTCATTGTAAAATAATCTCAAGAAATAAAATTTTCTCAACCTCCTCTATCAATCAAAGAACACTTTTAATTACACCAATTCCTACAGCATCAGGGCAATGATTTTTCAGAGACCGCGCAAAGGCACTCACCCTCTCACCTCCTGATCCTGACAAATGCTCTCACAAGCGCCACGAGACCAGGGCGTTAATCGCCTTTGCAAATTAACAGGCTCTCTCTCTCGTCTTTCTCTCCTGAACAATCGGTATTAATTGTTGCTCTCTTCCCCCTTGTTGTACCCGGCAGCTAAAAAGTCGCCTTCAAGAAAAGCTTTCCGCGGCCTCGTGATTCTTTATTAAGATAGAGAGAAGCACGCGGTTTCATTTCTCCGCGGAACAAATGGCTCGCAAGTTATCACCCCCAGGCTCTCTCTCTCTCTTTCTCTCGGCGAAAGCAACCCTCCCATTTAAAAAATGTAAATTCGTTAATGCAGTCGCGGAGGGTGCGAAAAACTCCGTAGCCGCTTCACCCCAGCAGGCGCGCGTGTACCCTATTACCTGAGACTATTATCCAATACAAAAAATCAAATAAAGTATGCTAAGCTACGCTCCGAAGACTTTCGGGGGGAGTAGAAAGAGCGAGCTAGAAAGAAAGCGCGCAGGGGCTGTAAGAAACATTTTTTCCTCTCTCTCTCTCGCCCTTCTTTTTCGCGCCAAGTGCGAGTATTCCGTTGGCCTGTGCGACTCTTCTCATTAAGTTTGCAACCCGCTCTTGAGAGCGTTAAGGCAGCTCGCTAGGTGGTACACTCTCTGGAATGGCCTCTTTTTTTGTCGATCGGACTTTTTCTCGATAGGCTCTTTCTTTCGACGCTTTTCAGACGAACGAGAGCCGGCCGATTTGTCGCGCTCTGTTTCACGAACAGTGCGAGTCGTTATGAAATTTCGCCTCGCGCGCTCTTTAGGATATTGTAAACAAGCGGGAGAGGTTTTTTTCGTTTCGGAAGCGTTGTTTGGCCGTTCGATTTTAGGAATTGTGAAAGCCGCACGCGTGAATCAGACATGCTTCTTTGTATATAAAGTTTTTATGCGTGGGAAATTGAACTTCTACTTTTCTTGCTGCGATCACAAACGTGAGTATATGCTAAGAAACTGTGCGTTACAAGTATAAGTTACTAATAATAACCAAGCTCGGAGTTCACAACAATTTTATTACCGAAACGATCCATGTACGATCTCGCAGTGGAAAACTACAAAAATATCCTTGATCTAAAATTCAAAGCAGCCTGAAATTCGCCTCGGCGGCGTATCGCCGAGTTAGACATTATCCGATAAGATCTCTGATTAGCTCCTCCGCCTCCTGAAACCGCTGTACGCCTCGGCGTTATAAACACAACGAGGCATAAAATTTGTAATTGTGGACAAATTGCAAAGATGGCGCGCGGCTGCGCGCGCGCATATGTAAACGAGACGCGAGCGAGATAAGTGCCTCGTAACGAGCAACACGGTCCATAAATTTAAACCTTTATTTTATTCAACATCTGGAATACTAAAGCCTGTTTTATGAGCACCCACCCCCCCCCCTCCGCGCCTCCAAGATTTATCTATTTTTTCACGAGTTCATAGTCGTAGCGAAATCGAGGCTGCGCGAGCCGCGACCAAACGAGTTATATGCGCGCGTTATGAGGAAAAAGCAGCCCCATTCGTAGACTTATAATACAGCGCGCGAGCTCTCTTATTTATGTACTGGCTATTTCACAAGCAAGCCGAGTAATGTAATGTGCTGTAGGTAGATGTGTGCTGCGCGCCGCTTTCGTAAAAGTGTAACGCGCGCGGGCCGAGTGTGTACGGAGGGGGGGGGGGGGGGGATTTTTGGTAAAAAGAGGAGAGAATATAGGTGGGTCGAGAGCGACTATTGCTATCGGGCATTGCGTTAGAGGCTGCTTTCTTGTGCTCTTTGTCGGAGAACGCGAGACGATGTCACGTACGTGCGTGTCGGCCGGCAAGAAAGTGTTGGCTAACAATTAAGTTGAATTAAGGATAAAAATTAAGTGAGCTCGCGGAATGAAATAATAGCTGTATTGCCCAGTAACGCAATGGCTAAATGTTTTGATTTAGCATATTTTCTGTATTCAGGGATAGTATGTAAAAAATAATTTATTGGCGATGAATAAGAATAAGGATCTGGGAAATTTGTTCAGACGCTAAATGCTGAAAGTCACGGGTTTTTATTTCTCTGGAACTAATTTTAGAACACTGTATCTATGAGAGTGCAAGTCATGGATTTGCGTAAGGCAGTAGCTAGTATTTTCATTTAATTAAAGATGAAGACATTTACCGGCCGAGGTAACTAACGGCCCCCCGATTATGAAATAGAAACTATACCGTACAGAGAATGTATAAAGATTCGTATTAAAATAACTCCTACACAACTCATATAAAGTTATCACTTGTGTCTACATCAAATTTCACTCGAACGAAGAACACACCTCAACAAACCAATACAAAAACCAAAACCAACCCTCATCAACCCCAAAACCCTCCCTCCCTAACAAACTCTCTTCCCCTCCTCATCACATCGCAAAGGTCAGAACCACAAGCTCATGACCACCCAGCGCTCACCTATACACCCCACTCGCATTCGGCTGCCGAGCTCACCTCAACGAGTTACCTCGCGCGTGTATAACCGATCGGCCGATCGAAAATCGCTTACAGGTCCCGTAGCCAAGCCGCGCGCGCATGACTGATCGCCGGCACGCACGCGCGGGTGGATCAGAGTTCAAGACCTCCCATATCGGGTCCCTCGCTCTCTCTCTCTCTCTCTCTCCGTCATTACGCTGCGCCGGGGCCGATTATACCGAAGCGAGGAAGCTAGATTATCGCGCCGGATAATAAATTGCAGCGCGCTCGCGGTAATAATACACGGCCGATCGCTTAGCCGCGATGTACGCTAATGCTCGGGCATTCTTTGAGGGGGGGGGGGGGGGGGGGGGGCGCGGGGGGGGGGTGGGGGGGGGGGGGGGGGGGGGGGAAAGCGAGAGCACGAAAGGAAGTAAGCTAGAGGGAGAGAGTAGCCTAAGCGAGGGCGGAGAAATTAAGAAATAGGGAGAAGACCCAGCGAGAGTTTTTCTTCTCGCTAGGCCCTCTCCTCGGGGCATTTCGCACGACACCTTGAAACGAGTGGACACTGCCCGGTCCTGCCGACAGTTGTTGTGAAGAAGGAGGAAAGAAGGAATCGAAGTGAAGTAAAGTTAGGCAATCAAAATAGACAAACCCATTTAGAGATACATAAACGTACAGAAGGAAGAGAAAAGGAAATCTAGCCA
>JAPYZA010006833.1:0-11388 GCA_030522685.1 Eupelmus azureus
GGAGTGGGGGGAAAAGTGGGGGCGTAAAATCATCAAAAATAACGTTATTTTCTAGCAATTTTTACGTTATTTTAGAAAATTAGTGTGGGGGAGCTGTGGAGGGGAGTGGGGGGGAGTGGGGGGAAGTGGAGGGGCTGAATCGTAAAGGGTTCGATATAACTATATAATATAGGAAGATATATATATATATTGTTTATATTCGCTTATTATATTTTCAAATAGAGAAGATTGTGTATTAGCAATATAATTATAGGTCAAATATTCTGTGTACTTACCATTCATTATTCTATAAGCGCGCTTGAGTGGCTACAGTAAAGCGTCCATTACCTGTCACACCTATACTGAGCGCACACTGTACAGCGCGCTCGTAAAAACCTTATTCACGCGAATTTTTAATTTTTAAGGAAATTATTTCAAGTATTACAATATTGATACTAATATTAACGTATAGGAGTTTATGAAAATTGAGCTTAATGTAAATATTAATAAGAATAATTTCTTAATAGAATTAAAATGAATTTTTAAGAAAAAAAATAATCTAGGTAAATTTTTCGATTTTAAAATACGTAAGATACCCCGGATATAATGACGTTTAAGTTTCAACAAATTTGATATTTCTATTGTGTTTTTCTAATTAGAAAATAAGCTCAGATGAGATCTGATGCTGTTTTGGCACCGGATTTCGGATAACATCTTAATTAAAATTTTTCAGTAAGGAATATTTCACTAAAAGGATGTCGAAGCCATATAATATGTGTACTGAATTTTGTTTACATAAAAACAATTGTATATTTATCATTATTTTATGAACTGAGCGCCCTAGATATAACATTTAGGGAGCCAATGAACCCATTAAATTCATTTCAAACTAATAATTTCAACGATAAATTGGAAAAACAGTTGAGATCGCGTGTCATACGACTACGATAAGCCGTTAATCACTGAAATAATTGTTTAATATATTAAATGGAAAAATTATTTGATACTCACATTTTTCTGCACTAAAGCCGTCTGCTAAAAAATTTTTTGATAAAGATTGCGACATAATTTCCGTCTAACGTTTCTTATATATAATCACTTGTTTTATTTAAAGAAGACTCAAGCGATAAGTGTTTAGTACAATTATTACAATCTAAACATGATCATCCCAGATTTCATTTTTATATTCTTATTCCTTTAAAACAAAAAAATAAATCCAAATACAATCTTGTAAAATATATAATAAAATTAAAAAAGTTTTTATAAGAGATCTTAAATAAATAAATAAAAATTAAAAGATTTTTCCCAAGGACAACAATCACTCGAGGAAAAAATCGATTTAGGTATAGTATTATATTTCCGATTTAAATACAGTCAGTTTTTCTATTAGAAAATTTGCCTTCATGAAACGAAGCAAAGTATTTTTATAGTATTCCTCAGATAAATTTTCACTTATAGAACATTATTACATGGCATAAGTATATCATTACACTGTACAGATGAAAATTTATATAGGTCACGCAGTAGAAATTAACAATGATTAATTACCAGAAGTTATTTCGAATGTTTTAAAATAGATCTGAGCATAAAAGGAAACTCATAACAATAGTAAGTAAATAAGTAAGCGAACAGCAATGCTTATATCAAACGCAATTTATAAATTAAGTTCTCCAAACAAGCATGCTCCACCCTCGATAAGTAGATCGGAAGGAGATGCGGCTGTTGTACCGAAAGATAAAACAGCTTACATTGGTCTCTGGTTACCTAGTATTTAGGAGTAGAAGGACTCTGCACATTGGGATAAGAACCCGATTTGCGCAAGGGATATCTACGTCTTTTTTGCGATGAGAGAAGAGAACGTGGGTAACAAAAAAGGTGACGCTGGCGCGAGCTCGGAGGCGACGGAAAGTGTGACGGAGGATGATGCAACAACCAAACAACAAGACAATTCGACTGTTGATCCGACGTTCCCGACATCATAGGTAGCACAAATAAAAAAGGATTATTTACCTTACCTTCAACGTTTCATCATCCCTTTGGAAGATCACTGAAAAGCTACCCAACGACCCCTGGAGGGCCTATGATGCTTTTCACCGCAGAAAATTTACAGTCGGCCCAGCGAATCATCGGGGGCAGCAAAAAGGTAGACAATACGCGAGAAACGCGCAGCGAAATTTCTTTGGAGTTCAGAGGACGTCTTCGGCGGACGTCAGAGCGTCTCAAAAAGAGCATTTGTCGGCGTCTCTTATTCATACCGTTCCGTCGAACACAGACCCGTCGAATGAAAACGTTTGCAATATGCGCAAGTTGCCACCAACGCTAAAATTGCAGGCTCCAGCGCGATTATTGTAGCCAGCGCCAGAGCCGCAGTGATACTGCATGCAGATGCAGTGCCAAAAAAACAGTATATAGAGCAGGAGGGAAACCGCAATGTGGGAGAATAGTGTTAGTCCTCGCGAAGCCGCATTTTGCTCGACCTTTCTTCAGTGCGACGCCAGCATCTAAGTAATAGACGTGGTGTCGATGCAAGAAAACAAGGAATATGAACACCCGATCGAGGATGTTCTCAATACGGTCGGGAAGCACTCATAATATTTAGCGATTATATAAGCCATAACGAGGCAGCGACCGTAAATGGAAAACCACTATTATACAACCGTGACAGATCACAGAGCTTTGAAATACTTAAAAAATCTGAAAGATCTTACTAGTCGCATAGCGCGATGGATGTTCGAACAGCAGCAGTGAGATTTCGGTATTGTGCATAAAAAGGATGATCAAATCGAGTCACATGTCCGCTTTCGAAAGGGTTAGATTACAGGGAATGGAGGTTGCAGACTTTCCTGAGACCTCGAATCTATGATATGTGACGCGCACGAGCGACGCAGTTTCCGAACAAATTTCACTATTGAAAAGTGGAAAAAGACTAAATATTAAAAAATTTGATACTTACAGTAAATATTTTCATAAGAACGATATCTTTTTATTCTAAAAGACAAAATTAAATGTTTGAGTATAAGTAGTTTATAAGCAAAAATATATGTAAATGCAACGGTGTGCTACGGGATCACAAACTGCTTGTACGATGAACCGCGCGCTTTAATGTTTTACAAATAATAAGTGCTCTCATTCTACGACTTTGATAGTTAGAGATCAGAAACTTCACAGAAAGCTTCTTGAATTATCGTATCTTAGTACTGCATAATTCGCCATTTTGTGATTTGCATTTTGAATATTTCATAAAAAAACATTTGTAGTATACTAGCTGGAAGACCCGTCTTTTAGAGACGTGATTGAATAAATTTTCCGGCCGCAAACCGAAATTCATCAAATTTAGCCCACACCACACACAAACGCGCGCAAGAACGCACGCACGCACGTGCACAAACACACACACACACTCACACACACAAACGCACATACATACAGGCACATACACAGACACACACACAGAGGCATGCACACATATACGCACAGGCACACAGACACACACACACACATACACACACGCACACACATGCCCAAATTCACACACACACAAACAGGCACAAACACACACACATACACACACACTCACACAGATCCACACACACACGCGGACACATACACACTTACACACTCAGACAGACACGCACCCACATACACAAGGAACACACAGACAACCACAAACACACAAAAACACAGGCACATACACACAGACACCCACAAACACACAAAAACACAGGCACATACACACAGAACACACAGACACCCACACACACACGCACACACACAGACCCACACACAGACAGAAACACAGGTACATACACACACGCAGGTACACATACTCATACAGATCCACACACACACGCACATACACATACAAATACACACACCCACACAGCCACACGAACACACACAGGTGCATACACACACCCACACAGCCACACACACTGACACATACACACACATCCACACAGTCATACACACTCACACCCACAGGCACATACACTCACAGACAAAATGCTACATTCGCACTTACACAGACACAGGCAGGTACACACACACACACTCATGCAGACACACACTCACACAGATCCACACACACAGGCACATACTCACACAGGCACATACTCACACAGGCACATACACACCCACACACAAACAATCACAAAGACCCACACACACAAATGCACATACACACACACAAACACATACACGCATACAGTCACACACACTCACACGCACAGGCACATACACTCACAGACACAATGCCACATTCGCACACACAGACACAGGCACGTACACACACACACTCACAAAGACCCACACACACAGGCAAATACACATCCACACAGACACACGCTCACACGCAGGTAGATACACACATCCACACAGACACACACACTGACACATACACACACACATCCACACAGTCACACACACTCACACACACAGGCACATACACTCGCAGACAAAATGCCACATTCGCACATACACAGACACGGGCACGTACACACACACACACAGACACACACTCACACAGATCCACACACACAGGCACATGCTCACACAGGCACATACACACTCACACACAAACACTCACGACCCACACACACAAGCACATACACACACACACAAACACATACACACACACAGTCACACACACTCACACGCACAGGCACATACACTCACAGACACAATGCCACATTCGCTCACACACAGACACAGGCACGTACACGCACACACAGACACACACTCATAAAGACCAACACACACAGGCAAATACACACACACAAACACACACGCACCCACACAGACACACAGACTTAAACAGACCCACGCACACACAGCCACATACACACAGACAACACAGACACCCACACACGCACACGCAGGCACATACACACGCATGCACAAACATACTCACTCACACACCCACATTCGCACACACACAGACACACATACACACAGGAATACAAACTCACACAGACACACACACAGAAACACAGGCGCATACACACAGGTACACACACTCACACAGGCATACACACTCACACAGACCCACACACACACACACAGAAACACAGGCACACACTCACACAGATCCACACACACATAGAGGCACATACTCACACAGGTACATACACACGCACATACAAACACTCACAAAGACCAACACAAACACATGCACATACACACACAAACACATACACACACACAGTCACACACACTCACACGCACAGGCACATACACTCACAGACACAATGCCACATTCGCAGACACACACACAAGGACCCGCACACACAGGCAAATACACACGCACAAACACACACACGCACCCATACAGACACACAGGCTTAAACAGAATCACGCACACACATGCAGAGACAGACAGGCACATACACATGCATGCACACACATACTCACCCACACACCCACATTCGCACACACACAGTCACACATACACACAGGCATACTAACTCACACAGACCCACACACACAGAAACACAGGCGCATTCACACAGGTACACACACTCACACAGGCATACACACTCACAGACCCACACATACACAGAAACACAGGCACATACACACACAGGTAAACACACTCACACATTCGCACACAGACAGACACACAGGCACATACACACACACAGCCAGGTACACACATATACACAGGCACATACACGCTGGCACACACACACACACACACACAGACACTGCCGCATACACTCAGACCCACACATACACGTAAACCCACAAACACACAGATAGATACTCACACACACACACCCACACAGACCCACACATGCACACAGGCACATACACACACATAGGCTCACAAACAGACAGACAGATACACACACAGCCACACACTCACGCAGACCCACACACACACACAGACATAGGCACATATACACACACACACAGACAAACAGCCACTCTCACACACACTCACACAGATCCACACGCACAGGCACATACTCACACAGGCATATATACACACACATACACACCCACAAAGACCCACACACACACAGGCACATACACACACACTAACACGCACGCACCAATACACACACACACGCACATACACACACACAGATACACACACAGACACTCTCACACACACAGACGCCCTCACACTTACACAGAACAATACACACACGCACACACACAGGCCCATACATAGACAGAAACATAGGTACATACACACGCACAGGTACACATACTCACACAGATCCACACACACACACGCACATGCACATACACATACACACACCCACACAGATACACGCACACACGAAGGTACATACACACATGCACACAGTCACACACACTCACACGCACAGGCACATACACTGCCAGACAAAATGCCAAATTCGCACAGACATAGGCACGTATACACACACACACAGACAAACAGACACTCTCATACACACTCACACATATCCACACACACAGGCTCATACTCACAGAGGCACATACACACACACGCACCCACATACTCACACACGCACCAACATACTCACACACACACTCACATTCGCACACACAGACACACATACACACACTCTCACACAGAAACACACTGACACATACACACACCCACACAGACACACACACTCACACACACAGGCACATACACTCACAGACAAAATGCCTCATTCGCAGACACACTCACAAGAACCCGCACACACAGGCAAATACACACACACAAACACATACACGCACGCATACAGACACAAAGACTTAAACAGAACCACGCGCACACTCACGCAGACAGACAGGCACATACACACGCATGCACACACATACTCACCCACACACCCACATTCGCACACACACAGTCACACATACACACAGGCACACTAACTCACACAGACCCACACACACAGAAATACAGGCGCATTCACACAGGTACACACACTCACAGACATACACACTCACACAGGTATACACACTCACAGACCCACACACACACAGAAACACAGGCACATACACACACACAGGTAAACACACTCACACAATCGCACACAGACAGACACACAGGGACATACACGCACAGCCACGTACACACATATACACAGGCACATACACACACACACAGTCAGGTACACACATATACACAGGCACATACACGCAGGCAACTACACACCCGCAGGCACACACACACAGACACTGTCGCATACACTCAGACCCACACATACACGTAAACCCACAAACACACAGACAGATACTCACACACACACCCACACAGACCCACACACGCACACAGGCACATACACACACACATAGACTCACAAACAGACAGACAGATACACACACACAGGCACACACTCACGCAGACCCACACACACACAGACATAGGCACGTATACACACACACACAGACAAACAGACACTCTCACACACACTCACACAGATCCACACGAACAGGCACATACTCACACAGGCATATATACACACACATACACACCCACAAAGACCCACACACACACAGGCACATACAAACACACTAAAACGCACGCACCAATACAGACACACACACATTCACACACACATACACCCACACAGGCACAAAGACACACACAGAGTCACACAGACCCACACACACACGGGCATATATACACTCACACAGACACGCACACACATACACACAGAACACACACACCCAGACACACACAGAACACACAGACACCCACACACACACACACAGTCACACACACACAGTCACACACACACACACGCACATACACACACACAGATACACACACAGACACTCTCACACACACAGAACCTCTCACACACACAGGCACTCTCACACACACAGACACTCTCACACTTACACAGAACAATAAACACACACGCACACACACAGACCCACACACAGACAGAAAAAGGTACATACACACGCACAGGTACACATACTCACACAGATCCTCACACACACACACGCACATACACATACACACACCCACACAGATACACGCACACACGCAGGTACATCCACACATCCACACAGTCACACACACTCACACACACAGGCACATACACTCCCAGACAAAATGCCACATTCGCACATACACAGAAATAGGCACGTATACACATAGACAAACAGACACTTTCACACACACTCACACAGATCCACACACACACGCACCCATATACTCACACACACACCCACATTCGCACACACATACACACATACACACACACTCACACAGAAACACACTGACACATACACACACACCCACACAGTCACACACACTCACACACACAGGCACATACACTCACACACACAGGCACAAACACTGACAGACAAAATGCCTCATTCGCACATACACAGACACAGGCACGTACACATACACTCACACAGGCACATACTCACACAGGCAAATACACACCCACATACAAACAGTCACAAAGACCCACACACACATGCACATACAAACACACAGGTAAACACACTCACACATTCACACACAGACAGACTCACAGGCACATACACACACACACAGCCAGGTACACACATATACACAGGCACATACACGCAGGCACTGTCGCATACACACAGACCCACACATACACTCAAACCCACAAACAGACAGGCAGATACACACAGACACCCACACAGATACACACAGACACCCACACAGATACACACACACACCCACACAGATACACACACACCCACACAGACCCACAGACGCACACATGCACATACACACACACATAGACTCACAAACAGACAGACAGATACACACACAGGCACACTCACGCAGACCCACACACACACAGACACAGACACTCTCACACACACTCACACAGATCCACACACACAGGCACATACTCACACAAGCACATACACACGCATACACACACATACTCACACACACACACACACACCCACATTCGCACACACAGACACACATACACACACACTCGCACAGAAACACACTGACACATACACACACACCCACACAGTCACACACACTCACACGCACAGGCACATACACTCACAGACACACTGCCACATTCGCACACACAGACACAGGCACGTACACACACAGATACACTGACACTCTAGCACACAGATCCACACACAGGCACATACGCACGCATGCACACACATACTCACACACACACCCACATTCGCACACACACAGACACACATACACACAGGCATACAAACTCACACAGACCCACACACATACAAACACAGGCGCAAAAACACCGGTACACACACTCACACAGACCCACACACACTCACACAGGCATACACACACACAGACCCGCACACACAGAAACACAGGGACATACACACACACATGTACACACACTCACACATTCGCATACTGACAGACACACAGGCACATACGCACACACACAGCCAGGTACACACATACACACATGCACATGCACGCAGGCAACTACACACCCACAGGCACACACACACTTAAAACCACAAACACACAGACAGTTGCACACACACACACCCACACAGATTCACACACACCCACACAGACCCACACACGCACATACAAGCACACATAGACTCACAAACAGACAGGCAGATACACAAACTCAGACATACTCACAGGCACACACACACACACATGTACACACACTCACACATTCGCACACTGACAGACACACAGGCACATACGCACACACAGCCAGGTACACACATACACACATGCACATACACGCAGGCAAATACACACACACACAGATACTGTCGGATACACACAGATACTGTCGGATACACACAGATACTGTCGGATACACACAGACCCACACACACACTTAAAACCACAAACACACAGGCAGTTGCACACACACACCCACACAGATATACACACACCCGCACAGACACACATGCACATACACACAGACACAGGAACGCACACACATACAGATACACCCTCGCACACACAATCAGACACAGGTACATACACACATACACATACACACTCACACATAGACACACACAGGCACACACTCACGCAGACCCATACAAACACACGGACACACACACATACATACACATACACTCACACAGACACACATACACTCACACAGACCCACACACACGCACAGACACACATGCACATACACAGGAACGCACACACATACACATACACCCTCGCACACACAATCAGACACAGGTACATACACACATACACATATACACTCACACATAGACACACACAGGCACACACTCGCACTCACACACACAGATACATACACACATTCACACAGACACACAGACTCTCACAGACCCACACAAAGACACGCAAAGACACACATTCACACACACTCAAGCAGACCAACACAGAGACACACACACACTCATATAGACCCACATACACAGGCAGATACACAGACACACACACACATAAGCAGGCACACACACACACACACAGGCACACACAGACACGCTCACACACACACACACTCACATACACACACACGGGCACACACACACACTCACACACAGAACACACAGGCACACACACTCTTGCAGACCCACAGAGACACCCGGACACACACAGACACACGCAGACTCACACAGAGCCACACACACATGCACAGATACACAGGCACATACACACAAATACACACACACACACACACCCACACATACTCATACACAGGCAGACACACACACACACATCCACATTCGCACATACACACAGGCCACTGTTTGATTTTGTTACACACACACATCCACATTCGCACATACACACAGGCCACTGTTTGATTTTGTTTGATTTTTTTCAATAATTTTTCTATTTTTTCTAATAAAAATGCTAGCGGGGAAATAATGAATGCTAGCCGGGAAACAATGGCCGAAGAGGGAAATAATGGCCCATTATTTCCCTTCTAGGCCATTATTATCCTCCTCGAGTTTTGCGGGAATAGTAGGCCACGTTCAGAGCGCGTTTTCAGGAAAAAAAATGGCCATTATCGTTGAGGTGAGAATAAACGTATCTTATAAGAATATACTATCATAGAAAAAAGAAGAGTAAAGATTAGAACTTTATGTATTCTTCAGGGTTATGTTACGCCTATGGTAAAATATGAGGCGTAGATATTACCGCCGAATGTACATGCGCAAGCGCAGGTATTTACATATAATCATAGCTGCAGTGAGCTAATCATTCGAGTTTGCTTAATTGTAGAGAGCACATGCTACTCTCATGAATGTCTCTTTTGAGATTCGATAGTAATTCGTATCATTTAACTGATTAATAAAATAATAATAATAATATTCCTGGATATTAAGAAATTGACTTTATTATACACACACACACACACACACACACACACACACACACACCCACACATACTCATACACAGGCAGACACACACACACACATCCACATTCGCACATACACACAGGCCACTGTTTGATTTTGTT
>JAPYZA010006834.1:0-14259 GCA_030522685.1 Eupelmus azureus
AATTAGGATTAATTTTAATGATTTCCAAATTTCTTGAAATAGTTTGATTTTATTTTATATGTTTTCAGTTAGGAAAATATCTTTAATAGCATATTTATAATAATTTATAACTAATTTCATTAATAATCATTAATTATTTTATAGCGCCTTGTTCGCTCACCAAAACATCATCATGGACAAGTTTCCGTAGACGCCAAAAAAGAAGGTGGCAAAACCTCCTGGAATGTACAAGGTCAACAGAATATTTATGAAAATAAGCATGGCAGCATTCACCTTAATGGTGGAGCTAGCAAGCAACCGGGTGGCAAACCTCAGGGTAATATTGGCATTGGCGGTACTTTCCACTGGGGTTAATACATCACTTTAGAAATTAAATATATATTTATAAAATAAGTTTTGTAATAATAATTTAAATAAACTTAAGATTTTTAGTATTATAAATAGTGTATTTATTGCTTTTTATTACTCTTTTTTCTTGCTAAATTTTCATAAAACGTATTCAGTTAAAAATATAGATAATATACTTATTAACCAGGAGAGCGTCACACCCTCGGGTCTCAGATCTTAATGAAACTTTGGAATATATTTTCGGGCACCAAAAAATGAGCAGTCGCAGTCATACAGTGTAACGCTTTGGAAAATTTAAGTTACGGACGTTTTTAGTCTTATTTTAAGGAAAATGTGAAAAAAGAGCTTCTTCTTACGTGTGTGTGTGACTAATTTACAGTAGAAATGTCCTAAATCTATTTCCAATAACTATAATCAAAGTAGAGATATTAAGTTGCAATTTGCCGTTTTCAGAATAAAGAATTAGTAATTAGAACCAAAGTTATGCTTGTTTAAAGTTAAACAACGAAAACACACTTATTAATTAAAAAATTCTGCAGGTTGGAATTTATATGATTTTTGGTTTGATACACTTATATTGCTTAACTTTATACTTTAGACTGTAGTCTAAAGCTTCAAAATATTCAAACTATAGATACTTTTAATATTAAAAAAAATGTTGACAAAAAATTCTTACAAAATCTTTAAAATAACAGATAATACTTAAAAAAGATATTATTTATATAAACTTTTAATTTCTCTTTCATGTGCATTTGAGGGGCATTCGAGAGGAAGTTCAAGATCACAAAATCCGCCTGTGCATATACGCGTGCCTGACACACTTGCCACATTGCGTTCCCAATTGTTTTTTTATTTCTTTTTACCTCGCTTCTTGCCAAAAAAATCAAGTGGAGGTCAGTGTATCGCAGAGCTCTGCAACCTGGCTAGCGTCCAATGCGTAAATATACGCGCACCTCGCCTTCTTATTATGCCTCCCTACGCTTCTTAAACTTTTCGACCCTCCGTTGAATTAGTCGACGGCATAAATCCCTCCAAAAGCGGCGCGCGTTTTGTCCCCAAGTAAGAGCCTAAAATAAACTTTATTATATTCGCGCGCGCGATCGTTAATTTAATATTCGAGTACTTGAAATGGTAATGCGGGGGTCTTTGGTATATCGAGAGTGCGCGCTTCTTTTTTTCCTTCGGGGCGCTCCACGAGCGATGTCGAAAAGTTTGATCCCCCAAATCCGCTCGGTGGATGTATATATAAAGTGTTTTTATCGGCTTATCATAAGTTTGTTCTGAGTGGAAATTGTTTCGTTCGTGCCTTTTTCTAAATTTTAACGAGAGCTCGTATTAAAAGATACGTTTTTTTGTTAATTTCAGTTGTTTTTGAAACTGTTTTAGTATTTAATGATGAGTTTATTAGATTATTTAAATTTATTAGAGTGTAAATATTAGCAAATTTTATTACTCGATGTATGTACATATTACTTATATTCATCCAAAAATTCAAGTTCAACAAATTCGATGTAAACTGTTTCATATTCATCAAATTTAAAAATACTAATTATAGCTGACAAACGCATAACAAACACAAAACAGCTAATCAAACATATTCGATAAGAAATCTCTTAAAAACTAAATCACCAACCAACTTTCTCTAACCACCTACACAAGCACAGCAAAGAATACAAATCATCCTAACGCTAATAATAGAATTTTCATTCCTGCATATCTGTCATAGACATGTCTTATCTACAGAAAAGAGCTGATACGCTCACTTATCTAGCTTCATTCAGACGCTCTCGCCTCGCGTTTATCTCAGCGTGGCATGAATCACGCATTCGCCGCGTCTCATTGTGTCTAGCACCTACAACGTGTTCTCATAATCGCGCGATAAATCGCAGAGCGAATAGAAAGAGCGAGACGCGAAGAAAATCGATAGTCCCGATGCTTAATGGCATCTAATCCCTGTAATTCATTCCCGACGAGGCGGCCCTTCTCTCTTTTGTTCGAGTGCGATTCTTCGGGTTTGTTTCTCGTTCGACCCTCGGCGTAGATATACGTTTTTTCTAATCTGCTTTAGAGGTATAGAGAAGGTAAATAATATGCGGAAGGCTGCACGCAAAATTATTAAATGATGCTTTTGTTGTTGAGGCAGGGTAGAAGGGAAATGTTGATTTTAATGAATGTTTAATATTAATCGTAGTTCAATTTGTACATTGATTTGTGTAGATTTTGCTAATAATGAAAAGAATGAAACAAAAACAACCATAAATAATGTTTGCTATCTATAGAAATGTTTTTACTAAATTCTATTTGCTATATGCGTAAATCAACAGTACAATTAACTTTTTTTGTTTGTTGCCTTTTTGACAAAGCACGTAAATCTACTGCTCAAATTCTTTATCTTGGAGTCAAAGAATGAAGTATATTATTATAATAGAAGTACCAGCGGATAGTATAAATTTCTAAAAAAGTTGTAGAAGTTTTGTTTTTAGCGTCATATTTATTTGAAAACGAAATTGTATTAATATTTTTTTTAGAAATTAAACATAAAAAGTTTGAGTTTATATGAAAATGTGTGTCCAAGAGATCGCTTTTAGAAGACAGTTGGTGTAAGTCAGAAGAAAAGCTTAAACGATCTGTGAATTTTCTGACATAATTTTTTTTTATTCGAATATTTGAACTGCTTGTTAAATAAGCTTATACAATTCTTTTAAACAGTCTATAAAAAGATTAATTAAGTTTTTCAGCAATCTGAGTTTTAATAAATTAACTAGTAATAAAAATTGATTTTAATTAAAGCACAATCAATTCATCAAAAAGAAAACAAGACTCGTCACGATGAGCCTGCAGCAAAAGCCTCTGCGAGCTTCCTATTCGAACACCACCAGTAGGGAAGATGTAAATGCAATACAGAATAAAAAAATACCTCATTCGTGTGGTGCGGGTAGACTCTAAATTCTTTCGGCGGTATTTTCTTTAAACTCGTGCACGCGCCGCGGGTTATCATTAACCCTCGGCCTGCTCTGAATTTCGAGTCAAGCGCGAGGGTGGGAAATTCAATAACATTCAATAACCGAGCCCCGTTTTCTACATAAACAGGATTGATATATTATTAAGAGGCGCCCCATTAAAGTAGGCGCATCGCGCGCACGGAGAATGAAATATGCGGTTTTCGTGGGGTGGATTTTCCCGCCTGCAGAGCACAAGTAGGGAAAAAAAAGATCTGCGTGCGCGAGGAGCGCGCGAAGATACAATGAAAAAGTTTTAAAAGGTGGGATGAAGAGAGAGAGAAAGTGAGAGAGAGAGAGAGAGAGAGAGAGAGAGAGAGAGAGAGAGAGAGAGAGAGAGAGAGAGAGAGCGAGAGAGAGTGGAGTCTAGGGAGTATTTGTTTGGAGGAGAGGTGAAAAATAATTATATTTCTATAGAACTCATAAATATGAAAATTTTAAGTTGTTTTAATAATTATTTTTAAATAAGGTAAATTTGCTTATCGTTACAATGTTATAGCGAAGTTCGACACGAAAAAATAAAATATTTGAGGAAAAAATATTATTAAACTGTTAAACTTTTTTTTATTCATTTATTGTTTTTTTTTAATTACTTTTTAAAAAGACTATTGTTCATAAATATGTTTTAAAAAATTAATTAAAGAGAATCTTATGGTTTCCACGAATAATAAAATTGG
Source organism: Eupelmus azureus (assembly GCA_030522685.1). Classification (NCBI taxonomy): domain Eukaryota; kingdom Metazoa; phylum Arthropoda; class Insecta; order Hymenoptera; family Eupelmidae; genus Eupelmus; species Eupelmus azureus. Next base: position 4,025 of record JAPYZA010006834.1, read on the forward strand.
ATACTTCTCGAAATTCTGTCAGGTGGACTTTTTGAAATAATAATAATGAATAGTGCTCTTCAATAATGATATATTATTTAAAAATATATTTTGTTTTAAATTTAAAATTTAATTTCTTAAACCTTAGTAAGTATCAATACATTCACAGCCAATTTTTGAGCATTTAATTTAATTATAAACATAAAATTAAAAGTAAGAATATGTATTTTATTTTTCTGAAAATATATTTAACTTATTTGATTTACTTATTTCACTAAACATTATATTGAATAAGTCAAATATTTTACATCTATCTATTTTGTTTTTATTTTTACATACATAAACAACATCTTACCACATTGAACAAAATTTTAATCGAAAAATAAAAAATATATTCCACGATATTTTAACCAAAAAAATTTCTCTATACATTTATATAACTTTTACGACGACGGAGGCTCGTAAAAAAGCGCGTGCCCAGCCTTATCGGCATACAGTGCTCGTTCCGTAGTTTCGCGGAAAGAAAAAGTAAAATCTATTTTCGGAAAAATTGCGCGCGTGTCTCCGTCACGCGGCTCTATTTTTATTTTTCGATAATAACACTTTTTCCCCGCGCGCGGCTCACCCACACCCTTCGACCACGAAGAGATCAGCCATAAAAGGGCTTATCGCCCGCTCGCCTCGGCTAGGCGCGCGGAGGCTTTGCGCTCGTGTGGTTATTGATTTTCGCATGAATTTTTATTATCTCAAGCCGCATCTAGCCGCGCAACACGCCTGAGAGCGTTACCTGGAGGCAGAGAGCAAGCAGGAGAAAAATTGCAGATGGCTTCTTGCCGAGGGGATTCCTGAAAGGGTAAATTATTTACTCCGAATGGCCGCTGTGATGACTTGCTTGAAAAAGGAATTCGTTTTCGCGGTTTAGGTTGAAATTTTGAAATTTGTGTTTAAAGCCGTTAGCTCCACTATTTTGTTTTAAGAGATATTATATCAAAATAACATAGCAGGACTTTTATCGCATAATGACTTTTAGTTATCCTATTAATTTTCGTTTTAAATATTATTTATTAATGTCTGTATAGAGAATTTTAATTGAGATGTCTCGCATTGATCGTAACAGATGAGGCACCGGATGGGATCAAATTGCTCTTCGAATTTCGTAAACATCTGTTAAGCCATTATGCATTCTAGCATAGTCATGCAGCCAAACCCTTTACCTGCATATGGTTTTTTTTTCTATTTCCTCTCTGAAATGGAAGGCAGCTGTACAGTGGAGCCGCAGTTCCTGTTTTGTAAAAATTGACCTGGAACCGTAAACTCTTTACGTATCATTAAATATAGAATATTACACATGCATGCCCAATAACACAAAGTATTTTCATTATTTACATTACAAGAGCAACATTTTTTCAAAGAATGTTTTAACCACCGAATTTTTTAACCACCCAATCATAACCACGAATTTTTTAACCACCCAATCATATGCATCTCTACAAACATGTAACTGCTTTTACTCCGCTCTCCGCATCCATCTCCTTCTCCGCGTGCACTCTCCGCTCCAGCCCCAGCAACAAAGCCCCAAAACTGCCCAGCTTCCCAGCCTCAGCCAGCGATTCGGCTGGAAGCACTCGGCGCCGCAACTAGGCGGAGGCGTTAAATTCGCACGCGGCCGACCGATGCTCTCTCGCCCCCGTAACGCAGCTATATACGCACGCGGACGCACGGCGCGTGAATTGAATTAAATCGTTTAACGGACTTATACGTTTAGCCGGAGGGGACGAACCCTTCGAAGCGGCGCCGTCGCGGTGATAAATGCAGCGAGGCCATCGCGCCTGTATCCGCAGAGCCGGCCGCGCGCATCCATTAGGCCTTGTCCGTCAAAATTTTTGTTTAAGAATTTCAATTATCAACTGGGCGAGGAGCGGGGAACACTCGGGAGGAATTTTCGCAATTTTGAGATTGGCGAGAGGCTCACTTGTCATTCGCGTCACGCGCGTTCGACGAGCAAACAATGAAAAATCATCCCTGGCCCGGGGAGAAATGGGGCGCGCAAATTTAACGAGACGCTCTGGTGAAAAATGTGCAGACGCGCGGTTCGGTTTGAGTGAAATTTAAAACGATCGGGACCTGTTTAAAAATGAACGGATGTCGATTTATTCGAGTCGCTATGATTGTGTCCTTTGGGATTAGCTTTCTTTCATGACAAAGTATTTTACGCCTTTTTTTTATATATGCCGTCGAAAAATTAAGTGGTATACAATTAAGTGCACATAAACACACAAACTTGCACTCACGCCCGCGGGAGCACTCACACAGATATATATACACACTTATACACTCACGCGCAAACTTAGAGATATAAATATGTGCCAAGTATGCTATTAAGAATCTTGTAAAATAATCATTAATCAGATCTATATTTTAATAAGGAAATTCAAATTACTTTTATTGAAAATAATTATTATTCGAACATCTGATGAATGATTTTACAATTTTGTTCGGTAACATTACTATCATTGGCAATACAGAGAAGGGTAGAAGATAACGATATTTCAGAAATAATTCTTGCCGATTTCTTATTCGATTTCAACAAAGATTATGTTCGGATCAGCAAGTATATTTATTTATTTATTTAAGTAATTAAACGGGCAATTTGCCCTTTACAAATTCAATTCGCATAAAAGTATTTGTTAATAACGCAGAACAATATATAATAGAATAATATTATAAGATATTAAAATACAAAAACTAAAGATTTTAGAGATCTCTTAACAGATAAAATACTATCCAAGGAAGAAATGCGATTAGGCAGAGTATTCCAAGATCTCTTTAACCGATTAATAGACGAGTAAAACCCAAAGTTTGAATGGTGGACAGTTTCCAACAGAGGTCTATGAGAACGTAAATTACAAATTAATTGTCTATGGTTAAAGAGATCTACGAGCGAGTCACGATCTATAAAGCCATTGACAATTTTAAAGGAAAACAAACAATCGTGATACAGGTGCAGAGATACAATGGTAGGTGTATTGTAATTCAACGCAAATTCAGTATAATCATGATCAGTAAAGCGCATAGGTCTCATTGCTTTGAAAGCTAAATATCTTAAAAACTTGTGTTGGACAGACTCTAATCGCTTTTCCAAATCTGTGTAAACGGCGACCAAATTTGTGAACAGTAGATAAAAGTAGGTACAATATTATAAAATTATACAATATATTATAAAATTTGAAAATTATTTTAAAAAGAACTGTTTAATATTATAATAAAAGCGGTTTACAATAATTTCAATAACAAATATGATGACTGAGAATGCGAAACCCGCAAAAAAAATATAAACGCCAATGACTATTTTTTTCATTTTTAAATTTTCTTTATCAATATTTTCATTATAACTCTTTAAGAAAAAACGTTCTGAGCGGGTATATAACATACTGACAATTCCAGCTTCGGCCATTTTCAAAAAAAGTTTATTAAACTTAGACAAAAGTGGTGAATCTTCTCGAAAAATAAATCCGTGAGATCTTTCCATCAAATAATTTTTCGATATATGTATGTGTGCACCCTCGCGTAAGTAATAACCTATGTAATCTTTGTTGTATATGCAGACAATACGATCACCTTTCAGAAGACGATCAGCACATTCTTCAAAGTCATCAATTTCATGATAACGGTTTTTAATTTCCTTCTGCCATATATACTTCAGATGTCTTGAAATACCAAAGACAGGAAGTTTAGATTCTATTAGTTCATCGGGTGAATTAACAATCGGTTTGCGATCTGGAACGGCCTTAATTGCACTTAAAAAACTTTGCAAAGAACTGTTAAATATGCCAATACTAAATATCAGAGTAATTAGCACTAGCTTTCCGATTGAACTAGTAGGTACTTTAGTATTTAAACCACCAATGAATAGTAGTAAAAATTTAAATGTTGCTGAAACTAAAGACTCTTTGATAATGAACTTTAAAACGAAAATGCTAATCGTTGAAATTATAAAAATAAGAATGTAAATTTTAATAGTAAACATTTTTTTTAATTTGTATACATATGATACAGAATCTTTTAAACACACTATAGCCAGTTTATCAGTATAAAAGGGATATGACTGTTGGTTCCAAAAATCATGTAAAAAATAAAAAGTTGCTGATACATCCTCTTCGCCAGATAGTATATCTTTGAAAGTTCCGTGAGGTTCACCTAGATCGTCAATGTAACCATTATTAATAGACATTTTTGTTGTAAAGCTTGCATTTATTCTGTTGAACATTGTACATGCAATTTCAGGCTCCCCTAAACTGCAAATTCCCTTATTAATTTTAAAATTCTTTTCTTTAAAATGAATAATCGTCTTTATGTTATATCCTTTTAAATTTTCAGTTTTATCAAAGTACAAACTATTGCAAATGGATAAATCTATTTGGGAGAAATTAAAAAGAATTTTATTTACATTACTATTACTAAGTATAAATATTTCTTTTATTTGTAAAAAGTTACTTACTGAGAGTAATTGTATCATCATAGGATTTTTCTAGTGGATATTCAAATAAAGTCCAATATTTATTCCTAATATTATTGGTTCTAACTTTTGTCCAATATCTTGGAGCAAAATTTGAGTATGGATTTAAAGTGTACACTACTACTTGATTGTTGTTTATACATAAATAGATTGCAGATAAAATATTAAAAGTCCATATTATGTCTAAAAGCATATGCGCACTACGACAACCATTTTTTAAATTCTCATTAACTATTAAATAGTATGCTTCATAATTCCACCATAAAGAATTCTTCAGTTTTTTCAAAATAATCATAAGGTTTGCTGAAGATGATATAAATATAATTACGTTTGATACTGGCTTACTCATTTTAGTAACATGCGTGTCATTTAGTATATAAACTTTTCTTAAATGATTATTACTTTCAAAATTAGTAGATTCATTAATCTCAAATATATACATTGGAAACATAAACTTTAATAACAAAATCGGTCTAGTACGACTGTCCCGTTTCCAGCTACCAACAAGTACAGTTTTTTCACAGTTCTTATTAAAACAATATTCCATTATCTTACTCTTAAAATAGCAGGAGCATTAGAAATTAATAATAATTTAAAGTTAGTAATAATAAATTTTTCAATTTAATAATAACTACGAAAGGACATAATTATTGTAAGTACTACTTACGGTTGCTTGATAAATTTCATTTTTGTTTCCTACGACAAAATTGTTAAGATTTGGTGATGCTTTACAGATTATTGTTAAATATTTAATTATGCAAATAAAAATGACGAATATATTTAATTTTATTATCATAGTTATATTGTACTTTCTTCTTTGATAATTTTAGTTTTTATTAAAAAATAATTCAATTAAAAAAATATACAGTAAAAATTGCTATCAATTCTTTGTCTTTACGTTTTTTCAAATTTAATTTAAGTTTTTTACTTTAATTACTTATTATTTATCCTGTAATTACTTATTATTTGTACAATATAAATTTACGATTGATTTATTTTTATAACTTCATTATAAGTTATGAAAAGAATTTTTAAAAATTACAAAATTTCAAGATTTTTACGAAAATCTTAATCAATTTAAAAAAGCTAAAAAAAAAGACTAGATCCAAGCTTAGCCATTTCTTATGTATGCACTTTAGAAATAACGCCACGACGGTTGCCGCTATACAAAATATAAATAAACTGACTATTATTATAGGAAGCAAAAAAGTTTCGAATTATGTATAAGTGGGTATAATTTATTCATTACTTTAAAAAAAGTAAAAAGCCTCTCTTTTTCATAGTAATTTTTTTAAACAGTTAAAAAAATTTATGTTACTTGAAAATATACGCCTAATATGAAACTTAAGCTATTTTTACAAAAGAAATAACAATTTTGCCTGTTGAATTAATAATGTGTATATAGTTAAATTACAATTTAAAATATTTGGTTATTTTCCCGTACATCCGTGGTAGAACTCATTCTATTAAATAGCCATGTAATAGCCAGTTAATGGTTTAAAATCTAAGAAATGGCTACAAAATAGCTATTTCTTAGTTTCAAATGGCGCAATTTCTAGCGAGGATATGACATCATTGTTCTATTAAATGTCTGAAACAAAATATCGATTCTTCATAGATTCTGAAAAAGTTTTTTATATTTTTTCACACACACACGTATGACTGAGTGTATACATATATGACTAAATTATTTAAACATTTTGTAATAAAAAATAACAAATTGACATTTATAATTTATTATCTACTCTATTCTTAAACATTAAATAATTTTCATGTAGAATTAAATTATTGATCTTAATTATATTTTATGTAGTACATATTACTTTTTAAAATCATTTAATTAAGTTCAAGCAAGTGTCAATGAATTGGCAGCGGTTTTTTCACTGTTACAAAGCCTCCTCAATAAGGAAGCAAAAAACCTCTCTCAAAACCAACCATATTAAAAATTCACATTGGCGAATCCCTCGGTTTTCTTCCCTCCGCCGACCCTCTAATACATCCCAAGCAGCAGGAAATAATTGGCCGCAGGGTATAATTTTTAATCCCCCTCGAGGATATCCGCCTAAGCAAGCTTCTCTTAGACATCTCTCACTGCTCGCGCGCCGACAGACGTCAAGAGTCGCGCGCTAAACTGCTGCTGGCACAATATTTGCAAAGTCCCGGGCTATATACGCGCAGTCGAATTATTGCCGCACGCACACTTGTCAGTTTGCCGCGCGCGAGCTAGGAGGATCGATGGGGGTGGAACAATGCGCGCAACTCGCAAAGATAACTCCGCGAGAGAGCGGGAGTCAACATGAAAGGGGAAGTTTCGCAGCAGCCCTAATTGGTATTTAGGAGATCCGAAACAGAGGAGCCTCTCTCGCTCTCTATCTTTAAGCTCGATCCCGCTCTCTGTCTCTCGAAACTTTCGCTCCCCGGCGTTTAGCGCGGGGCTGGGAGAGCCCAGGCGGCTTCTTCCACTCGTCGTGACTTTGCCACTTGATGTTTATCATTCGGCTCCGTGGATTACACGGCGAACGCGATTGAATTATGCACGCGCTGCTGTGCTGAGGAAAAGGATTCGGCGGGAGCTTTTGTCGGGGGTATGTAGGGGTTTTTTCTTTGGGAGAGATGCGCGTCGCTCTTGTGAGTTTGTGAGCGTGAGAAGGGTGAAGCGAGCTGCGGGTTTTCTTTATATACTTGGAGCTGGGATTTCGCGCGTGTAATGTGTCTGCGTGCTGTGGTGTTCATGAATTTTTTTTATAGAGAGATACAGTCGGAGAAAAAATGTGGGTGTTGAATGTTTGTTATTGAAAAATTTTTGGTTATTGCTGAGAGATTTGTTTGGATGATATATAGTATAAGTTCGTTAAGTTAACAAAAATAATTGATGTGAGGAGAATTTGTTGATGAATGTAAAGCTTTTGTTCTGATATTCAATGTAATTATTCGATTTTATGATTTAAATCAGCAAAACTTACGTATACCTTTAAATTACAAAAATACTACGTCGATTTGGTTGCTAATTTAACAGCAAAGTATTTTCTTCTCACTTAACATTATATTCCAGTTGTGAGTTTGTATTTATTTATTAATCTTCTTATAATATTCTATAATATTTTTTATTTTGTATGACGAAATATTTTGGTATAAAACCATTTTTCCATATTTCATGTTATTCTTGATGTATTTCATCTTATTTGGCGTTGTTCTATACTTTATATTTCTCTACATTTTCGCATCATTCAATAATATTTGCTTAGTACTTCCAACTTTTTGACATGATTTTTCCTTTTTATCGTATTTTTCATATAGATTTTCGTAGTTATTTTTGATTATTTTATACATTATATAAATTATAATACTATATAGGGGAGAGTTGGGTAGCACCGAACAGTGGGTAGCTCTGGATAGTTTTAATTTTAAGTAAGATATTGTATCTGCAACTATTACGTAGCATTTTTTTAAATAAGTATATAATTGATAATTAAAGTTAAAAACTGTTTATCTGAAATGACTCACTACAGAAAAACAAAATAATTATAGGAATAACAAAAATGTTAAGTGTCCGATATTGCCTGACTCTTTCCTATCCTAACTATGTTTTAATTATTACTTTTTTGTAAGTTGGGTGAGTATCTACTCGAACTAAAAAAAGTTTTAAAAACTATATCATGTGTATTTATAATACACATTTTTCATTATAAACATATTTTACATTATAAAATACATTTTTCAAAATCTACTGAACAACCACTATATATACCAAGTAACAAATGTCACCTAAAATCCTAATACATTACTATAACACCAGTGTGTTTCATTTACTGATAAATCCACCCAAAAAATAACCTCGCATCCCGCAAAACTTATAAACGCCGCTGTACACGACACTCGGATCGACGAATCCTCCAGGTCGCAGGTGCGCCCGAGCGTCCCCCTCGACGTCTTCCCTTAAAAGAGTTTCCGCGTCGTTAAAGACACCACACCGAGCCACAGTAATTACGGCCCCCATCATCTCCCGAGCGATTTAAGTTAAACGTCTGATGTGTTCTCCCCTCCGCCCTCTTCTCGAAGCCCATCTTCTTACCCCTTTTGCAAAAGGAGACGCGCCCTCGCTTTTCAAAGATGCCGCCGCTTCGCTTGCGCTCCTAGCCGATTACAGGTACATGTACTCGCCACTGCTGCTGCGCTGGGGGAAAGAGCGCAGGGTGAACCAAGTCGACGAGGGTTGGCGCACCCCCACACAGATGGCGCCACGAGGGATGAATCGTCAGTGGTGCAGAGCTTGAGTGGTGCTTGGACTTGCGCGAATACGACTGGATGTGTTGATTTTGAGAATTTTATTTAATTTTCGAATTTGTGAACAAATGAGTTTTATCTGACAATGAGAATTTTCAGGAAACTCATTTGTTTATGGCTTTAGCTTGAAATTTGATTATTAATTCATTTAGGTTGTTAAAATGTACCGATTCAGATTTTTTAGTTTTTAAGCAACTAGTATATTTTTTATTTTTTATTTTTTAGACATGAACTGCAAATTCTACATAAGTGTTATTATGAAATATGTTTATTAAAACCTTGTGAAATGTATAAAAATTAAAAATAAATAAAAGTTCTGAAGAGAACGTTGGAGGAATTTTTGTGACATTACAATAATGGCTTTTTCGTTTTATAACGAGGTTCTTAGGTAGGCAGTAAAGGATAACTTGGATAATTTTTCACGAAAAATTTTTAAGCTTCCCTTCTTCGACTATTATTCTCAGCGAAAGTTATCTAAGACGTGGTTTTGTTTAGATATTAATTTCATCTGTAGGCAAAATAAGGTTTAGAGCTTAAGGTTTTTAAAGATTACCTTAGGAGCAATGTTTGACTATTGACTCTCAGCTAAAAATATATCGATAGCTGTTAATGTCGATATAAAGGACAGAATAATAATTTCGGCAGTAATAATAATTTTGGTTAAGTAAAACGCTTTAGAGCCTTCGAATCATAAAGGAGAATGTGTGCTCCTGCCCTTTATATCAAAATTCAGCAAAAAGTTCAATAAAAATACAGCTTGGTTCGTAGAAGATCGATAAATTCATTTTTATTTAACTTAAACTACAGAACGATAGCGTCTCTTTTTCGAATTAGAAATCTATATGTATTAATACCTTTTAAAAGATAAATAGTTTCACAAATTACTTCTCCGCTGAATGTTTAAAACCTACAACCACTTCCTCACTTTTCTTTCCCCCTCCAAAAAACCCAAAACATTTACGCTCGCCTTTTTGCAAACGAAAATCGCCCTCACAAAAGAAAAGAGGGAGCAAAAAGGGCAAAGGCATTTCACTCGATTCTCTCGCTCGATGTAACTTTCCTCTCTCACCGAGGGTCCACGCAATCCTCCTCCGGTAAAAGTGTGTAGTAGCCCCGTGTGCGCGGCCCATAAAGTTCACTCTCACTCTCTTTCTCTTGGCCGCTGGCCCTCGAATCACTTTTTCTCTTAGCCAGCCCCGTGCGCGGCCACTCGCGGGCATCAATAGGAATGCCATTTGAAGGCGCTCTAAGAAACTGCTAATAGACTGCTCGAGCTCGAGTCCGCCTTTTTGCTCGGCCACTTTCGCCTCCTACAGGAAGCGGAGGAATACTAGAGGAGGCAGGCTACAAAAGAGAGAGGATTGGAGGTGTATTGTAAAAAGGGGGACGCGCGAGAAACGAATACGAGAAAAGATGAAACAGAGAGAGTATGGAGTGATTTTCGCGCTCGATTTTC
>JAPYZA010006835.1:0-10681 GCA_030522685.1 Eupelmus azureus
AAGAATGGTAGTTAATAGCATTGTTGCAGGTTCAGGCGGCTTCTTGTTCCTATCATCTTCTACCAGGCTTCACATCTTTTAGGTAACAGAAATATTTTTGAACATTAAAATTTAATTACATTAAAATTTAACGTATGAAAAAATGTCGAAAAAGTATGCTGAGTTGTTTCAAAAGCATATTTTTTTCATTTAAGTTGTTACGAAGTTATTCAGATCTTTCAAAAACCAGATCTACAGATCATTGTACATTATCAAGAGTACATATTGTATACTTAGAATTATGAATATTAAGAACACTAACATATTTTATACAGTTAGATTAATAAAATAAAATATAAGTTCTTTAAAGATTTTAATAAGTTTTGAATTAACCACTATAATTTAGCAGAAAATATCCAAGTAATTAATGTAATTTTTTAAATTATTTAAAAAATTAAATTAACAAAAGAAACATAAATGTTTTTTTAGTTTTCGAGTTTTAATCTTTCTTAAGCTTTATACACCCTCAAATAAGTATAAAATATGCTTTCCAAAGATATAAAATTTATTTTACAATGAGTTTTTTCTTAAAAATTTTATGAGCAATAAATAAATTAATATTTAATATGAAAAAATGTGTTTTTTATTTAAAGAAAATATTATACATTTTTAGTGAAATATTTTGAAAAACAAAGCTAGTAACCCAGCTTGGAATAGATCTTGAAAATTAGTTTGGATATCAGGTTGGAACGTACTTTGGAAATCAGTTTGAAACCCAGCTGCAATTTGTGGTCAAATCGCAAGCTGTAATCCAAGGTGGATCCCAATCTGATTTCCAAGCTGGGTTTCAAGCTGAATTCCAAGTTAAAAATTACGTAATTGATTACGTTAAAATTAACGTCATTAATTAGATCAGTAATAGCAAAATAGAATTATGAAATTGACGTTATAAATTACGTTAATTGTTACGTAAAAATTATCGTACATTTTTACGTAAATTTTTAACTCACTGAACACGTAAATTTTAGGTTAAATTTACGTCATTATTTATGTAAATTTTTTACGTCACAATTACGTCTAAAATTACGTCATTCTTTTAGACAGGGATATAATATATTATATATAATTCTGCAGAAATATAATATTATTACGAAAATAATAACTATTCAAAATATAACTTTTGACAAGGGTGAAACTTTGTCATTGGAATAAAATTTTTATAACCTATTGTTATTAAGAAACTAAAATAAATTTTAGTAGATAGATGCACTAGTAAAACTGAAAATTCTTATCTGACATCGGCATTCAAACGTTAAATCCATCCAACAACTTAAATCGACCCTGATTAAAATAGTAATTTGAATGCCGAGATAGAGGAGAGCTGGAAGGAAATATCAGCTGCGTAAATTGTACCCGCGAATAGCAGAAAGTGAGTTAGAACACCGGCATTACTATGATGCCGCCAAGGAACAGGGTATTCAGCTTGATCCTTCCAAAACACATTATAAATTGCAAGAGGAAGGACAGAATCCAAATTCAGATTTTAACTGGACAGAGTAAGAAGAGAAAAATTTATTAATTAATTTGGCCCTTAATTAATTTATATTATCTAATGCTACTGTTGCTAATTAAAGTTATTAAAGTCCCTAAAGTTATAACCGCTCCGGCATATTCTAAACACATTTAAAGAAATCGTCCTAAATAATTGTGTTTATGTTTAACCTTTTCGCCTTAATCTTTTAGTGCATTACATTTAATTGTAATCTAAAATTATTTAACAAAATCCAAGTAAAAATCTATTTAACTAAAATAATTTATTTAATATAAAATTTATTTATTTATATGTAAAAATTATTTGTTTATTTACATATAAAAACTACTTACTAACTAAACAAAGACTAACTAAACAGTTTTAAACTTTTTAAGAATAATTGCTGAATAATTTTGAAATATAATTTACACAATATTACTGAAGTTTTTGTTATATTCATTCTCTCTGTACCAATTGATGATTTTTGATTTTTATATTTTTTATGCTAGGGTTCATCAATTTAATTTATTTGGCGATTCGTTAAAAATTTTAATAGAAGCTAATTTACTATTTTTGAAATTTATAGATTTATTCATTTATTATTTTTTTATAATTATTAATAACAAAAATTATTTTTGTAAAAGACTTACAAAGCAATAAGGCTATTTTCGACAATTGAGCGACTTTAAAATCATTCAATAATACGGACTAATTCTCTTATTAAAGCATTAAAAAGGGCTACGAATTCAACTTCGTTCTACAAAGCAGCGGACAGACACCAAATTTAAGACTAGTGAGTATATTAAATTGGACCAGTACATCGAAATTTCATAATAAGAAAGTATCATGCCTAATGAAGAAGGACAGAATGGTGCTCTAGCAGCCGGAGCGCTGACGCAAGCGGAAATCACCCTTGCTATGTACACAGCAATTACTAGCAATCAAGCATTACAGACTGCGCTCTATGGCATTCCGTGTTTGATGGATAAAATATTCCACTTCATACAAGATGTGCGGAATGGAGAAATACACATCGACCAAAACAATCGAAACAATTATTTGAAAGCCGTTCTTAGTCAGTTAAGAGGAAGTGCTAGGGATAGTACATGTGGCATGACCTTCAATAATTTGGACGATTTAATTGAACATCTGAAAGGACGATTCGCACCCGGTAAAAATTACTGCAATCATAAGTTACAGATACTACGGATGAAGCAAGGAGACATAGTTTGTGATTTCCATGACAGGATAAAAATCCTAGTTAATAGCGCAGAAGCATCCTTGAAGAAAGAAAAGAGTGCAGATTATAATGATGACATGATCGTGCCAATGAAGGAAATGACTATTGATGTCTTTATTAAAGGATTGCCGGAAGACATAAGCAGGACAGTAGATGCAGCACGCCCAGCCTCTCTAGAAAAAGCTCGAGCGGAGGCTGTAAGGATTGAAGCTCGGATGGATGCTCACATAATTCCAAATACACGTCGGAAGAAAGATAACAGGAGTAACTGGAGCAACTATAGAGATGACAACCACTCTTCAAAATTTAAAGGCGAACAAGGTCCTCACAAATATCATCAGTATTCAAGAAACATGCCACAGTATCCGAATAATCAAGCCTATAATGAGCATCCAAGGCTATTTAATCCAGAGACAGGTAACTACGAAAATTACCAACCTCAAAGAAACAACCGTAGAGAAGACTATACACAGGAAAATTATCCTAGAAGAGAGGAAGATTCACGAGTATATAGTCCACCAAGAAATCAAGATTTGCAAGCTACACCTGTTTACCGCCAGCCTACTAACCCTTTAAACTCGCAAGCGGCTCGTCCGAGCACAAACGTGGCGGGCCAAACCAGAGACTATCTGACTCACAATCAGTCGATGAACAATCCAGCAGCTGCCCAGCAAGTGCTGCAGCTGAACGAATGGAAAGCCAGATTGCGTCGTGTGGGAGACTTGAGGACCGAGAGAAAAGCTATGACGACATCACACGAATCCGTTTAAACGTACCAGAAAAACAATATCCCTGGATGCAGTTTATGATCGATAATGGGGCTGCAGTAAACGTCATCAAAATAGGAGCCCTTCACCCAGATGTACTAATACAAACATTGGACGTCATAGATATAACTGAAGTCACAGAAGAATTTGTCAAGTCAATGGAGACCGTAATACTACACATCAAATAAAAGCCAGTGCTGGAGGATGATTTTTCTTATCACGAGTGCAGGAATGATTGGCAGGTAGTACTTACGAGGCGAAGAAGCCGTTATTTTATATTATAAGAATGCACTTATGATAGGCGGTGATGTAATGCACCCCATTCCTTTCGTAAATGATGAAAAGGAACAGGAGACATCTCAACAAAAATCTATGGACAGCGTTGAGAGATATAATCGTATTGCAATTACGCTAGCTGAAAGGGGCAGAGAGACAAGAAGTGACTGATCGCAGCGTTGCCCAAGCTTCATGTGCTCATTTTTTAAAGCTTAGCTAGTAGAGCCATGGTATATATGGTTGAATATATGAAAGAAATATACAATATGTATTATATTTCTTCAGTTTTTATAATGCTTACTCCTATAAAAACTAAAAAGGTCTTTGCGATAACACTTGAATACCACAAAAAATTGTTGAGATGAGTTATCCAGAACCCTAACACTTTCCTTGTAGATATAGCAGTTGTACTAAAGATTTGTTTTCAATGCTTCAAACGTTATATAATGCTCAAAAAGTTATAATTACTGATGTAACTACAAATAATAATTCATAAATCCATCGTGTCTATCCTAATATATATCAAGTGTCACCCTAATATGCATACAAATTCTATAGTTTATTGTCCAACTAAGAACGCAAACATCTAAGCAAATGTTGGCAAAGATAGGCTCGATGGAGTTATCAATAATTAATTGCACTTACATCAGTAATTATATTTCTTCTAGCATTATAAAATTTTTGAATCATTGCAAAATTCTTTAGTACATTTGTTTAAAATTAGTTATGAACACTACAGGAATTTTTGAAAATAACAAGTTGGTAAATTATTTACCTTGATTATCAACTTGACTCCAATCCCGCAATCCACCTCATTGTAAAACCACCCAGAGAATCAATAATATTAAATAGCACCTGATTTGTTGGTTACCAGCACGGCAATAATGGATACTGTCATAATCAAAGGTGATGTCACTTCATTTGTTGATATATTTCTATTTTTCAAATTTTCTAACAAAAACAGCCACAAATATTCAAAATTTTCTGATAACAATGATTTATATTAATTAATAGATTCTATCAAGTATAATCATCAATACTTTTTAAACAAAAAAACTATATATTTACTTTACTACTGCAAAAAAACACACGCAGTTGACAGTTTTACGTTTATGTAGTAAACACATAGAGATAGTATTATCTCTATGAGTAAGGGGCTTCGCACGTAAAAAGTAACACATATAAAGTACAAGAAATTGCATTGTTTGTATAACTATATATGACGGGATCAAGAGGAACAAGCACTTAATCCATGTTGTTACTTGTTAAATAAATATTCCCGTTTCCGTCTCTCAGTTTCATTTATTTTAGAATAAGCGACGAGGCGACCGTTGGTTGTTAATGCGTGTTACCGACGCTCGTGCGTCGAATGATCGAGTGAGTGTGTGTGCGTACATGGATGTGTAAGAGACAAATCGGAACTCGGAGCGCTCGCCCTGAAGTCGCGTTAGTTAGTCGCCCACGAGAGCTCGCATAGTAAAGCCACCGACAAGCGAGGCGCACTTATAAATTATACTTACATTGTAACCTAGCTGTTCTAGAAAATATAGTTTTACTTTATTATGTTCTACAAAGTGTTCTCTACTCATTTCCACAAATAAAACCTTTCAACAGGTTATGGGCCCAGTTTCGCGGAGAGGAAAAGCAGTGTAATAGTTTTCTTGGTGCCGCGTAAATAAGTCGTATAAAAGTCTCTCGTTTAAAGTAACAAAAATGGCCGAAGAATTAAACATCAGGAATCACATCACCAAGTTCGACGGGAAGAACTTCCAATTATGGAAATTCGAGATGACGCGAGTCCTGACTTCAATGGGATTGAGAGGCTATGCAACGGGCACCGAAAAACGACCTACAGGTAACGATAAAGAGAAAGAACAGGCAGAATGGGATAAAAACGACGCTCGAACCATGGTGGTGGTATCGTCAGCCATGATACCAGAAGAACTCCAAAATCTTCTAACGTGCGAGAGTTCGAACGAGATGTGGTTAAAGCTCCAAATGCTTCACGAAGAGCGTTCCGAGGTGAATAAACTCACTGCTACAGAGGTTCCACCAGTGTAAAATGGAATCCTAGGATGCCGTGGTGCAATTTGTGACAAAAATCCAGAACCAGGCTGCCGCCAAAATTTGGAGCATTCGGTTCGGCTTGGGACAGTGTAAGTTCAGAAAGACAAAAATTAGATTATTTGCTGGAAAGATTAATAAAGGAAGAGCGAAAACTAACGACGGAAGAAGAAGAGGTGAACAGCGCTTTCACCTCTATACGTGTAAGAGAGTCAGGCGAAAGGTCATACTCGCAACGAGGAGAACAAAGAGACAACATTTGCTTCAGATGTAATCGGCCTGGACACATCGCACGTAATTGTCGCACGAGAACGAAAGGCAACAACAACAAACACAGGCAGCAGCGCCCAGCGGGAGGGCGAGGCGAGCAGCGAGGACACGGGTAGGCATCAGATTGGTCTCGAGTAAATACAAATTTAAATTCAAACTTCACCGGTGCGTTCGTGTCGTCGATCGCTGGAGTCGATAAAACAGATTGCATCGCTCTTGCAAGTTACCGTCTAAGCTCTGTGTTACCGAGCGTGAACCCAAGCGACTTGTGGTTGTCGGACAGTGGCGCTTCACGTCACATATAGTTTAGAAAGGACTGGTTCACAAACCTAACTTACGCTTCAGGTGAAAAGATCATTCTCGGTGACAACAACGCAAGGCAAGTGGTTGGAGTTGGCACGATTCATATAAAAAGGCAAGTGAAAGGCAAATGGATGGACGGCAGACTAGAAAATGTTCTCTAAGTTCCAGACTTCAAGAAAAATTTGTTCTCCACAAATGTGTGCACACAGAAAGGTATGAGAGTGATCTATGAAGAAGACAGGGTAGAATACCAAATTAAAAGTACAGGTGAAGTGGTAGCCGAAGGAATAAAGTACCATACAGACATCTGCTGTCCATTTTTTAAAGTGTGTAGCACGGAGGCACACTATGGAGAAGCCAGCCTACAGGAAATGCACGAGAGACTTGGTCATGTTAACAAACCAACATTGAAGAAGATGATCAAGAACCAGTCAGTAGGTTATCAACGAGCTCGTGAGGAGTTCTGATGTGCTCTGCGAGGCGTGTGTATTTGGAAAAATGCACAGGCTGCCGTGTAAGAAAAAAGAGGAGGACGCCGACAGCTACAGGCCTGGAGAATCTGTGCATGCTGACCTCTGTGGACCCATTGACTCCTTGCTGGGAGGTGCGAGGTACTTCTTGCTGCTGAAGGATAGAAATACAAACTACAGATGGGTATATTTTTTAAAAAACAAATCTGTTACCTTAAAATATTTCAAGCAATTCTGCAGTGAGGTGGAGACAACAAGCAGCCATAGAGTCAAGATATTGCGCACTGACTGTGGATGGGAGTTTCTGAGTGGTGAGTTCAGGGAGTTTCTCGCTGACAGAGGCATTCGCTCCTGCACATCATCTCCATACAGACCTCAACAGAATGGACGGATAGAGAGGGAAAACAGAACTGTTGGAGAGTCAGCGAGAAGCATGCTCGCTCCTAGTGATCTTCCAAGGGAACTGTGGGCAGAGGCTGTAAACACAGCCGTCTACTCACTTAATCGGACTATAACTTCAGCCTCCAAGGATCTAAAACTCCATTCGAGAAGTGGTTTGGTAGAAAACCTAACATATGCCACATGAGACCCTTCGGATCCAAGGTCTACAGACTCATGCTTGACACGAAAAGGAAAAAGTCCGACAACAAAGCCCTTACTGGAGTGCTTGTTGGGTACGATAAAGAGAGCAACAACTATCGAGTCTATGATCCAAAAGCAAGGAAGGTAAATGTGTCAAAGCATGTAATTTTTGAGAGGAGCCTAAAGGAAAGCAGGAGTTTGGAGGTTGATCTACGAATGCCAATGAGGAAAACAATGTGCGAGGAGAGAAAAGATCCCATAGAGCCCATGGAGGTAGAGGAACAGGAGCAGAGCGAGATGGATGACCAATCACGAGGGAGCAATGACCACCCAGAGATGAAAAGTGACATCCAACCCCAGCCGAAGAGGCCCTTCTTCGAAACAGCAGACCTAGAGGCACATCCTGCAAAACCAAATCAACGGACATCAAGAAAAAGGAGAGCTGGTGAGCCTACCACGACCATCATGTAACTGAGGAACAGGACAGCATTGTAAAAACCAAGGAGGTATGATGCTCACTTTGCTATAAATATTGAATCAATGGATTTTATCGATGCCTTAGGCGGTGACCAAGCACGCGAATGGCAAAGAGCAATAGAAGAAGAGCTGTCATCTCACGAAGAAAACGAGACTTGGGAGGTGGTGCAGCGTCCATGTACTGCCAAGCTCTTAGACACCAAATGGGTATTCCGAATTAAGGCGGACTCACGAGGTAACACCACCATGGACAAAGCCAGACTCCGTGCGAAGGGCTTCATGCAGCGAGAGGGCATAGATTATCAAGATACTTTTGCACCAGTGGTAAGTTACGAGTCCTTCAGAACTCTTCAGATGTTCATATCTCGGTTACAGAAACACTTAGAGACTTGTTGAAAATACGCAACTAAAGATTTTGAACTCTAATTTTTGGCTACAAAACTTATTGCCACCTTGATGCCCAGTAACCCATCAGTAAACTCGAAAAACCGCGAAAAAAGTGCATTTTTGTGATTTTTTTACTGAAATAAAACGCTAAATCTAGGCCAAAAAATTTTTTTTCTCTCAAAAATCACTACTAGATGCTCTGCTTCCTAATAAAATGTATGGAGAAAGAGGAGCTCAAAAACATGAAAATTTTAAAAAGAAAAGTGAAAACAGTATTTTATGAAAGTGAAATGGGTTAAAAGCTATTTTAACTAGTCTTTTTAGCGGGATTCTCAGTTTTTCAGTAGAATCTATCAATTTCCGGGAGGGAAGAGAGTATCCAGGCAATTTGGGAAATAAATGTAACCCGAATATATATATACATACACTAATGGGCTTTCCACTATTCGTGCTCCGCGCGCCAATGCCCCATATGTTAAATCATAAAAAATTACAAGACAGGAAAAATAACGATAAAAATTCGAAAAGAAACCTATAAAAGTGACAAAATAATATAAAATTCAATAAAATCACAGCTATTATCGGAAAAAAGGATAAACAAGGATCTTTGTACATTTAGCACAAATATCGCAAAATATCATGAAAACAGCGTCAAATAAAAAAAGTAACGTGAAACTGTCAAAAAATAACGTGAAAAAGTGAAAATATAACGTAAAGTCCTTTAAAATAAAGGCCATTTTTGAAGATAAAGGGGGATTCCGATAAATTAAGCACAAATATCGCAATATATTATGAAAGCGACGTCAAATCGACAAAAATAACGTAAAAATTTCGAAAAATAACGTGAAAAAGTGAATTATACGTAAAACCCTTTGAAATAACGGCTGTTTTTGGAGATAAAGGGGGATCTGTCATAAATTAAGCACAAATATCGCAAAATATCGTTAAATGATGTCAAATCGAGGAAAGTAATGTAAAAAGGTCGAAAAATAATGTAAAGAAGTAGGAAAATAACCCATGCCAACCGCCCGTGCATCAAACCACCTTAAACTGTTACTGTTATGTTAATCAGTTAATTTAAATATGATTTTTTTAAATAAATTATTTATTACAAAATATCTATTTATACAAGCCTGTATAAATATAAAAATTTATATAAAATATATAAACAAAAAATGTATATAAATACATAAAAATATATAAAAAAATATACAAATATATAAAAAAAAATATAAAAATGTATACAAAAAACTTTTTTGTGGTTTTGTTCATCTGGTTAAAGCTTTGCTGCCTACTATTAACTCATTCAGCTCTAATAGAGTGTTTAAGGTATCGGCCTGTGATGCAAAAAGTCGTGGGTTCCGTTCCCGGCCCGAAATTTTTTTTTTAATTTTGTAATTCTGGTAATATTTTAGAGATATTTAAGACGTTTGAAAGGATATATGAAACTAATTTAAAATGAGTGAAATAGTGTTCCATAAGTTCAAATGTTTATGCCAAGAATTTTATAAAAAGCTACAGAAAATGTTTATAATCCATGTTCTAGATGTCTTTGAAACATTAAAAATTTGAAAGCGGAAATTTTATACGTATTATATAAACGGTTTAAAGACGTCTAAACACAATTTTTAGACGACTCAAAAACGTGATTCATAAAAAATAATTCATAAATTAAGCAAAAATATCGCAAAATATTATGAAAAGCGTGTCAAATCAAGTAAAATCTCGTAAAAGTATCGAAAAACAACGTTAAAAAAGTGAAAAAAACAACGTAGAAGCCTCCGAAACAACGGCCATTTCCGAAGATAATGAGAAATAATTTATAAATTAAGGAAAAATATAACTAAATATCACGAAAACGTCGTTAAATTGAGTAAAATAACGTAAAAGTGCCGTGAAATACCGTAAAATAGTTAAAAAGTAACATAAAACCCTTCAAAATAACGGCTTTTTTCTGAAATAAATGAAAATAATTCATGATTTAAGCAAAATATCATAATAACAACATCAAATCGAAGAAAATAATGTAAAAATTTCGAGAAATAATGTATGATAGTGGCAAAATAACGTAAAACTCTTCAAAATAACGTGTAGTTTTCGAGGTTGTCATGGCTTAGGGCCTGTTGCTATACAGGCGGGTTTTGGTGACGTGGTAACGGGCCTGTTGTTATGCGGACAGTTATTCATGACGTGGCAACGGGCCTCTTGCTATGCGGGGGGGGGGTCTGGTTGCCATAGCAACGGATTTTGATGACGTGGCAACCCGTTGCTATGCAAAATCCGTTGTCATGGCAACGGACGATATTGCACGGAAACAGCGGTGACAGCGATATTA
>JAPYZA010006836.1:0-14228 GCA_030522685.1 Eupelmus azureus
AAAAAAAAAAAAAAAAAAAAAAATATAAAAAAAAAAAAAAAAAAAAAAAAAAAAAAAAAAAAAAAAAAAAAAAAAAAAAAAAAAAAAAAAAAATCAAAAACAAGAATGTTTATAATCTTTAAAAACAAAATAAAAATTCATTACCTATCTCGTGACGCCTCTTTTTCTCTCTCTCTCTCTTTCACACTCTCTCTTTCAGCTGCTGCGAGATGCTTGCAGGCTAGCTGATTCGCGCGAGAAGGTGCGCGGAGAGCTGAACTCTCCTCTGTCGCGCTCGGCCTTTTATAAGCCTGGTTGTGGCCAAGCGCCGCAGCCGAAGCTAGCAGAGGGAGAGCCCAGCTCCCAGGCGCCTTCCCTCTTTCACTCTTACGCATGCACACTCCCATTCATACTCTCTCGCTCGCACACTCGCTCATCCATTCAGTCCCTTACGCGCTCGCTCTCAGATGCGCATCCATTAACTCTGTCGCCTCTCGCGCATCCCCCACTTGCTCCAAAACACACACTCTCTCGCACACATTCCACGCGCTCCCCCACTTGCTCCGAAATGCACTGTTATTCCGCGCGCAGCCCCCTCCCATTCACACACTCGCTCGCTCGCACTCTCCCACACGTTCTTTCTCTCTCACATAGGCTCCGCTGTCTGCGCGCGCATCTCTTCTCGCTCTCTCGCCGCTTCTTCTCTCGCTGCTGCTATCTCTCTCTCTCTCTCTCTCTTACGCCTTCGCCGAAAAAGGCTTTCTCTGTTTCTCTCTTCCTATCTCGCTTTCTCTGCAAACAAAAAAAAAATTCAAAAACTAGAGAAACTATTTAGATGCCTACAAACGGAGCTGGGGCATTACAACTTTCTTACGTTTTTTCGACATTTTAACGTTATTTTTCTCGATTTAACGTCGGTTTCACGATATTTGTGCTTAATTTATAAACTACCCCACTTTATCTTGACCCACTTTACCCCACTTTATCGTGAAATAGCCGTTATTTTCCGTTTAGGGTTTCCGTTATTTTCTTTATATAATTTTTTTACATTTTTACGTTATTTCCCTGGATTTAACGCAATTTTTATTATTTTTGAAGATATTTGTGCATAATTTATGACAGACCCCCTTTTATCTCCGAAAACAGCCATTATTTTGACGAGTTGTCTGTTATTGTTTCACCTTTTTACGTGATTCTTCGACATTTTTACGTTATTTTCTTTGATTTAACATCGTTTTCATGATATTTTGCAGCACTTTTTATAGTACAGTTTCAGTATTTTTTTACTTTCTTTTCGATTTTTCAAGGTTATTTTCCCTGATATGTTTGTTTTTTTTTGTTTTAAGAATGGGGCGACGCCCCCTAGTATATATACATATATATATATATATACATAAAACATGTAAAAACGTAAGTTTCTTAATAGCAATATACAGTAATTATCTAATAGTTTGAAGCCTGCTTAAGTAGAACAGTTTGTTTAAACATAAATAATCAAAAACACAAAAACTTCTTAGGACATTATATTATAAAAATATGTATATTCACACAAAGTAATATTTAATTTATATAAAAATATAAACATACATTATAAATTTATACCTAGCTTAACACATACAGTTTGATATACATTTATTCGTATTTAAGTATGTGCGTGCGTGTGTGTATGTACGTGTACATGTGCTATTACATTCCCCCACTTTTTTTTACTCTCTCTCTCTCTCTCTCTCTCTCCCCCTCCCTCTCTCTCTCTCCCTCCCTCCCTCCCTCCCTCCCTTCCTCCGTTCCTCCCTCCCTCTCACTCTATTAAAATATACACCTTAACGCTATCCCCCGTTGTGAAATTTATTAAATACGAATCAACGTATATTTTACGTGATAACAAAAAAATCAATAAAAAATTTTACTGTACATATCGTCATTTATTGGTTTTAAATATAAACGTGTTTTTTTTTTAAGTTTTATAACTTTCCAAATAATTAATCAATTATTTTGTGAAAGATAACGGTAATGTAGAATATCAATATCTATTACTTTTATATATTTGGATTTATTACGTTGATTTGGTTTGGAGTACAAAAATTAAAAAATAAAAACATTAAATAAAATTAAAATTAATTTAGACTGGAATTTTAAAAGAAAGTAGTTTTATATATATATATATATATATATCGATTACGTTCATGGCGCAACTAACGAAATTTATAAGACTCAAAGATATTAAGGTTTACAATATTGTTAAACAAAATTTTGAATGAAAATATTTTAGTAGTTATATGTTCGTTTTAATGATCAATAGCTTATTTTCTTTATATTTTAACAGTTTTAAGATTAAAAAGAAATTTAGAGATTTAGCTGTTTGTCATTATTTTATATGTATTTTAATTTGTACACGGTCTTGTAGCTGTAGAGAAATAAATTATTTTTTATTTTTTGATATCTAATTGAATACTTATTTATAAAATTTGAAGTTTTCATATGAATAAATTGATAGAAAAAGTCCGTATGTTTAATACAAAATGAAATTTTACACTGTATTATTTTTAATACTCAAAAAATATTATAATCTGCACATTTTTAATTAAGATTTCGTCAAACTTTTAATACTGAATAGTATTTGAAAATAATATTATTTGTTTTATTTTTTACAGTTTTTTCCAAAATGGAGAATCAAAAAAATATTGTAGATATACCATAAAATCAGAATGAATAACCTCAAATTCCAGTAAATAATCAAGCTGGTTCAAACGTTGAATATATAATATCAAGATATTTTTATTGTAATAAAAGTTTATATAACCAAAGAAAAAATTTTCAACAAACACCCAGAAATAATACTCTTAAAGGTAAATTTAATATTTATTAAATATTACAAGAAAGTAGAGAAAAATTTGTATGTAAAGAGTTATACTACATAATATTTATTTTATTACTAGGGCAGTATAATAATAATTTTAAAAATAATAAATGGAATCACAGTTACCCAAATCGAGGACACAATCAAAATCATAGTTGTAATAACAGTTACAACAACAATCATAGTACGTAAAATAAGTTTAAATATGTTAATTTTTAATTTAAAATAATTTATTCATTAAATCTTATTATTTGTAGGAACATATAGAGGAACGAAAGGAGGAAAGAAGAAAAACAAAAACATTAATAAAAATAAACAGCAAAATAAAAACAGTATTAAGAATTTATTGAAAGTAATGTGAGAAATAAGTAAATTTACAAATTAATATGTTATAAATATTGTATCATTTAAGTGTTTGTATTAATAAAAATTTATATACAATAAAAATAAAACATATTTTAAATTTACCTTTAAATAAAAAAAATAAAAAAAGAAACAGCCTGAGAGACATTTGAATTTAAATCATTCACCTGTACACTTATATGTTTAAACACACATACACACAAACACACACACGCGCGCGCGCACCCACGTATGCACGCACATGCACGCACACACGTTAGAAGCGAGGAATATTTCGCTAGTTAGAATTAAATTAAGAACTTGGATTAGAAATATTATCTAATCTGATATATATTATAATCTTTATTATATCTTTGTTCATGTATACTTATAAGGTTTACATGGCAAATATGCAAATAATGAAGAAACGTTTTGAATATATGGGATTTATCAATCGTCACAGAGAGGATGATGCGACAGCGAAAGAAAGTTTTATATTTATAAATCTGTTATTTTTTTAGCAAATATATATATTTTTATATATTTAGATATTAAGTGCGTTGTATCTGGAATTAATAAATAAATAAATATATAAAATGGACGATATCGCTAATATCACAAAACTTATGATTGACTATTTTGTGAATACAATAAATGAGGACAAATTAGACGAAACGTTATCCGAATTATTATTAGACACATACGGACCGTCGGTAGACAGAATGGTGCGACTGAGATGCCAATTAACGGGAGAATATCATGAAAATGGTTTTAAGCCAGATTTACAAAATGATCACGAGGAAGTTAAAAAATACGGCGACGCGGCCTTAGATAGATTTGTGAAGAAGTTCAGCGCAGAAATAGACGTACATATCGATAACGAAAAAGACGTAGTGTTACGGACAGAACTGGTGTGAATAAAATTATTTAAATTAGGGATTCAAATATCCAGTAAATGTTAATATAATTTCTACCGTTATGTTTGTTAGCTCGGAATCTATAGATAAATAGACGTAATATTATTGGGAAAATACATAGCGTCACATGAAGCTTGAAATTGGGGAAATTCCTTATTTTTATTATATATAGTATACTAAGAATAATGTGTATGTACCCTCTAATGACCCAAGAGCGGATTAGGATTGCTTGTTACCTGAGCAAAAAGTATTAGCACGTATTTCCAGGTGGGGGTAACAATTGGCCATCTCAGAGTAGGGAAAACCGTCGGTAATGCGTTATGCAAATGACAATTTCTTTGGCAGTTCAAAAGCTAAAGGTGTAAGGACGTGTGTAGAGTTTTGTTCAAAGAAACGGCGCAACTGAACTTTTCGTAAATAATGAAAGACTTCTGTATATTTTTTCTAGCGTCCAAGGCAGGGTCTGTCTGCATTGCCTTACTGACGAGTCCAGCAGACGGATCTAGGACGAAACGCTAAAATAGATTAAGTAATTCCGAAAAATACTCGTCGCTAACACGCAGATAAAGCCGTATCAACGTTAATCAATATATCCGATAAAAATGTAACAAAAAGAAAAGGCGATATGTCCAGACAGCGAAGCTTAGACGACTCAGTAAACTCGAATTCGGATGACGATTCAATAAAATCAGATAACCGCGAATAACACATAGTTGAAAAATTTTTAAAACTAAAAGCAGATAACGGACAGGAATGAATCATGGACATCGCTCCCATGTCTATTAGGACTTGAAACGCCGTGCGAGTATCTAAAATATAAAGTAATAATTAACAGTCAAAAATATAATTTTATGATTCTTTTTATAAGTATACTATTATTTTACTTTCAGATACCTTGGATTTAATCTATTTACAGTTTCTTCGCCAGGTTCTTCAATGTTTTTTTGAAGATCAGCCCGGATTTTTTTTAACAAAGGCGTACATATTCCTTGACCAATAGTCAGCTTTTCTTTTACAGTTAAGACATACTCTTAAATGAAGAGTGAGTGCTTGTTCGTGCCAGACTTGCCGAGGTGTGACCTCATGCCCATCGGCGGCAACGCCTCGCTGATAAGTGATTGTGACTGCTCTTGCGTCAGCACTGGACTGTCGAGGTCGCTACTCTGAGACATTTTGCACGACTGCTGATCTATCGGCGGCTGCAGACTGTGTTTAGGCTGGTGCGTCTGTTTCTACTGCTGATACCGTGATCGGTACTCCTGCAGTGCTGCTCTTGGATGGTCTGCTGATTCAGCCTCAGCTCCGAAAGTTTATCCCTATCAATATGCGATAAGAACATCGCCGAGACGAGCAGTCGCTGCTGCTTGAACTCGATCTGCTTCTAAGCGACTTAAGGCCCGACCGGCGCGTCTTATAGAGCAGCGATAATGGCGAGACGCTGGACAAGCACGACCTGAGCGAGAAGCTAGGCTGCGAACGGTCCGGCGAGGGCATGCTGAGGTTTTTGCTTTTGTTGGTGCCGGTTGTGCTGCCGGTCGTGGCTGCACTCGACTCTGAACCTTTGTTTAGGAGGCGTTCGAGGCGCCTATGCAAATCAACCGTGTTGACTGGCCTCTCCTGCTGAGCGGTACCCATGTACTGGGGAACGTCGTAGGTTTTTCGGTAAAGCTAAGGTCCGAGAAGAGCGAGCCCTTGCTGCTCGTTGTGTCCAGGCTGCCCAAGGACGAATTACTACTGATGGAGAAGGCGGTAGCCCAAAGGTACAGCTGGCCCTGAAACATCGCCATCGACCTGTTTGCAAATTGTGCAAATTGTATTTATTTTTCTAAGTAGTTTAATTTGGAGAATTTACAATTTTAAAAATTTAAATAATGTTTCAAACAATAACTGGCTTAATTATTTTTGAAAAAACCACTATACTGACCTGAATGCGTCTCTATACTAATGGGTATCAGCTTTTCGAACAGGTCCATCTGCAAGGCCATACTCAGCTTCTCCTGGGCTAGGCTGAGCATGCTCGCTTTGGGGCTATCTTCGCAGAGCTGTAGTCCTATAAGCTCGCCCTCGTCCTTCAGCAGGTCCAGCGTCTGCATGAGCTCGGCCTTTTCATTCTCACCTAAGCTGAGTGTTAGTGGCTCCAGTCAACTTCTCAGGTTGTCAACGCCACGCTGCGTGCAGTGCATCTCTACGCGAATCTTTCAGTTCGCGCTTCAGCCACAAGACTCGTTTTCTGGCCCGCATCACGTCGCACTTGAGCAGATTCGGTTCGTATTTTGTGCTGATTGAGTTCGAGCGCGAGCACACTGCGAATCAAGAGAATTAGGATTTCTAGCGATCGCACCTTACAAATATTTGCGCTTTATCGTTCTAGCCTGTCGGCCGACTGTAATCGTATCCAGAGCGCGCTTTTGTAGTCGGAATGCTGAGTGACCGCTTCGCGCTGCAACAAGCGGAGCGCTTGCCCTCTTTCCACTTGGGACCTTCGAATAAGAAGCAGCTATATCCACGCAACCAGCTATCCAGCCTCCAGAGGCGAGACCACGTAGAGGACGCCAGCCAGGTGCGAGCAACATCGAAGGCTTGGAAAAATGAGGAAAAGGTCGAGGTTGATTTCATCAATTAACCCTGCTGATCCCGGGTGGAAGAGCCGACCTAAGCTGATCGAATAAAAGTAAGTTTATTATGCTGTACCGATTACGTAGAGATTTGTAATTGTAGAGTTTAGAATTGAACGTCTTAAGAAGACTGCGAGAGCCGCATTCCAGAGCAGATTAGTTACGTGGCGTAATAATTGTATACCGAATTGCGGGTTATCTTATTGAACAAACTCTATTTGTGACGAAAAAGTTTTTACATTATTTTTAAATTTTAATTTAAATAATTTCATGTTTACAAGAAATAATGCGATGATCTATAATACGTACTTCAGTTAAGAATTCAACAACTTTATTTGCTTTATTGGAGATTTGCTCGCTGTATTTTTGCGCGCATAATTCAATGTTGATGTCGCGATCATAAAGGTTATGTAAACACGCTTACGAATAAAATGAATTCCTAAATGTATTTTTAAGACGAGCAGGTTTGGAAAATTTGTTTGAAAGCGGAAAATCCGAATGTATCAACAGCTTGACCATGCAACGATCTCCACGTCTCAGTATTCTGGAGGGCTCATCGGAGATGCTATAGTTGTATATACTTGAGTCGTCCTCACTTTTTTATGAATAGTTCTCATCATTAGGAAAATTCACTTTTGCATACTTTATGTGGCACTCCACCCGTATTTCACTTTACGAAATCTTTTCAAAATCTTTTTTAATCTTTACCCGTTGAAGAAGCGAGATAGAGTAAAGAGTCGCAACGTGTCTACTCCGAAATTGATGCTATAAAGTCAGTAAAAATTGACTTAAGATCTCGACGAAATATCAAAACCGGCGCAGGGATTCGATTTTTTTAACATGAATATCGCAAAAATTATAACCTATTCTTCTCCTTTCCATCACGGAGACCTTCGGAGAGCCAACGAAAAACGAGGATTGTACCACGATGGGTACAATTACGGCGTAAAACACCCTGAAAAAACGAGGCAAGTAACAATAGTCTGCCCATATAATCGCGTAAAAAATCCAATCTGCTATTCAGCGTCAGGAAGATGCAAGTTCCTCAGCAACAACTGATGCTATTTCAAGCCAGATGCTTTTTTGCTCAGAATTTTTCAAAAATAGATCTTCTTCGGGAAGCACCCAGAATGGGAAAACTTCAGAGATCTATTTAGATCATCAGTTCATCACAGAGACGAGTTGACTGCTGTCATAAAATTTTATTGTGTGCGCACTCATGTCATTGGAGAAGCTGTCGATCTCATCAAGACTATCCATATTGTCGATGATCGTTATGAAGAGGCTCAAAAAGCTGTCTTAGATCATTATGACGACAAACGTCGAATAGTCAGCTCTCATCTTTCTCAATTCTTCTCAGTAAAATCCATGAAAGCCGAACCTTCTTCAGAGATCAAGCGTATCGTCAAAAAAACCCTAGGCCATTTGGAAAGTTTAAAAGCTCTAAACAGGATCGATACGCAGTCCAAAGAAGATATGGTAGTATCCACGTAGTTAGCCGCTTATCTAGGGAATCCAGACGAGATTGGGAGAAGGAGTTAGGAAAATCTTCCAATCCCCCCACTCTAGTAAGTCTGAAAATCTTCTTGGAGACTCAAAGTCTCACTCTCGAAGCTATTGAGAATAGCATTAACAATTCAAGCTTGAACTCTTCTAAATCATCTAGCAATACCTCAAAGAGCAAAGAAAGTGATCCGGCTTGAGCTCTTTCGTTGTAAACTAGTTCTTCTAAGAAAACTGAAAAATCCTTTGTACCTAAATGTGCTCTCTGCTCACAAGAGCATCGCATATATCTCTGTGAGGAGTCGAAATCTAAATCTCCAGCCGAGCACAAAGAGATAGCTTCAAAAATCAACCTCTGCTTCAACTGTCTCGGAAAGCGCGCTCGAAAGGACTGCAAGTCCAGCAAGCGTTGCTTCACTTATGACGGTGATCATCATCCGCTACTTTATCTAAATTCCGGACGTTCAGCGGAATCTAAAAACAACTCTTCAAGAAACTCGCACTCTAGATCAGAATTCACTGATCCGAGTGCAAAAATCACAACAGTATCAGCGGGTATTTCGAGCTCCAAGCCTCTTAATGTTCTGCTCTCCACTGCGTTGATAAACGTAGTAGCTCCAAATGGCCGAATGGTGCTCACGTGTGCATTAGTCGATCAATGCTCGCAAGCATCTCTTTTCTCCAAATTACTTTGTAGATTAAATCTTAAGCAAAGATCTTCACGAGTACCAATAGAAGGCGCAGGTGGTAAGACCACAGCCATTTCTAATGCTATCACTAGCTTCTCTATAAAGCCTAGATTCGACTCTCCGTTTGTGTGTAGCGTAGAGGCGCTAGTACTTAGCAAGGGTTCTTCGTACGTACCTTCTAGATCTGAGACTACTTCAACACTTTCGCATTTCAAGGGGCTCGAATTAGCAGATGCTTACTATGATGGAAATCTTCGAATCGACGTTCTTCTAAGAGCATCTATTCATGGCCAAATCATAGAGAGCGAAGTAATAAAGGGTAAATCGGACGAACCCATCGCCACTCGATCGTTATTAGGCTGTATTCTGTCTGGTAACACTCGTTCTCTCGGCGATCACTCTATCGCCACACCAACCTCATTGCATTGCTTAGAAGCCTTTTATTTGAGTGATACTCTTCAGAAATGTTGGTGGCTGGAAGAAATGCCAAAAATGAGTCCGTTTACTAAGGATGAACTGTTCTGCGAAACTCATTATTAGACTACTCATACTCGAGAATTCACTGGTCGCTACATAGTCAGGCTTCCTGTTAACATTTCTGTCGATCATTCACACACGTTAGCGATACTACAGATTTGTCTTTGCTGCCGACATCGAGAAAATCTATAGACAAGTTCTCGTTCATGACAAAGATAACACTTCCAGTCGATTCTGTGGCGCAAAGAGCCTTCAAATCCAATCCAAGTTAATCGTCTCCAAAAAGTAACCTGTGGATTATCATGCTTGTCCTTTCTAGCATCTCGTTCTATCAAACACCTGGCATTAGATTACGAAAACCGGCATCCCCTAGGATCTGAAGTGTTGAAACAGGAGATCTGTATGGATAAAGTGTTTTCAGGCTCACACTCGATTTAAGGAGCTGTCGACCGTTCTTCAGATACCAAAGACATCCTTGCCAAAGGCGGCTTCCCATTGCGGAAGTGGTCGTCTAATGAACCTCAAATTTAAGCTGATTGGCACCCGATCTCTTAGCTAACGATCCCGTGTCCTTTTCAGATTCTGATCACATGATTGGCATTCTTGGAGTAGCGTGGTATCCAAGCTCAGATGGTTTCATGTTCAAAATCGATTCTTCTCCAATACAAGGAAAGCTTACGAAGCGATCTATACTCTCCAAGATTTCTAAGATCTTTGATCGTCTCGCTTGGTTGACACTAGTCGTCATTGTGGCAAAGGTACTCATGCAGTCTCTTTGGCTACTCAAGTTAAACTGGGAGTCGGAGCTACCAACAGAGACAACTTCTCGTTGGTTGCCATGGTATTCACAGCTGTCCAGTTTGCAAAATCTAGAAATTCAACGCTGGTCTCACTACTCGCCTACTGACTCACTAGTTGAATTTCGTGGCTTCGCTTACGCTTCTCAGTATGCCTATGGTGCCGTAATCTACTTGTGCAGTGTTCACAATAATCAAGTTTTCTTATCACTGCAAGTGGCGAAATCTCGAGTTGCGCTTATAAAAACTCTTAGCATTCCTCGCCTCCAATTATGTGCTGCTCATCTATGGGCTCAGTTAACTAGTCATTTTCTTGAAATCGCGTCATTCTATATCCGTTCTGTCCATTTATGTTCGGATTCGTCGGACGTTCTTCATTGGCTACAAGATCATCCGTCAAGATGACCGGTGTTCATAGCCGACCGCTGTTCGCAGATCCACACTCTCTTGCCCAAAGCATTCTGGTACCATGTGCGCTCTCACAAAAACGCTGCTGACGTAGCTTCTTGGGACATAGAAGCGTCCAAACTAGCCAACTGCAGGCTTTGGTGGAAAGGGCCTTCTTGGCTAGGGCATCTTGATGCTCCTTGGGTGACTATCTCAGTCGAAACAAGTAGTGCCTCAGCTGTAAACTGTCGTGCAAATACTTTCGTTAGTTTAAGTAATAATTCGTTAAATGTCACTAGTTTAAGATCGAAGGATCCACCAAAAATCTGGGATTCAGTTAATAAGTATTCTTCATTAGACAAGCTTCTTAGCATCACAGCATATTGCTTACGCTTCATCAGTCGCTTATTGAGAGGACTAAGTCTCTCATCAAATCGAAAGCTCGAAAGATTTACTCTCTCACAATTGAAATTTATTCACTTTGATTTCTCCATAGATCAGCTTCAACTATCTTCAAAGGAATTGAATAATTCCAGGCTATTATGGATCCATCTCGTTCAACAACAAAGTTTTTTAGATGAATTCCGCTGTTTATCACAGGGCAAGATGATTAAATCAACTAGCCCATTGCTTCGACTTCATTCATTGACCGGAAAGGTCTTGCTAGCAAGCATCCTTTCAATGAGAGCAAGCATCCTGTCAATTTGTCACACAAAGGCAATTTCATTCGACTTATCATCGAGCGGTATCATCTTCTAACATTACATGGTGGAACTCAACTCACTCTGGGTACTTTGTGTCAGAGTTATTGGATAACTCGTGGTAGACAAGCCGTAAAAACAATGATTCGTAGTTGCGAATCTTGTTTCTTCTATCGGTCTACTAGCGCTGCGCAGTTAATGGGCGATCTCCCTACTACCAGATTAAATCCAGATCTTCCTTTCCAGACTTCAGATGTCGACTACGCGGGACCGGTGAGTGCAAGATTATCCAAATCTCGTGACAACACTACACAAAAGGGCTACATTGCTTTTTTGTCTGCTTTGTCACTCGTGCTGTCCATCTCGAGATCGTTGATGATTATACTAGTGAAGAATTCATCGTAGCTTTCCATAGGTTCACAGCCAGACTTGGATATTGCTCCACTTTCTATAGTGGGCAGGGAATGAATTCCGTTGGAGCGGATAAACAGTTGTAATCAAACTTCTGAGAACACTCTCGTCTTCATCAAGAAGTATCGTATTTGCTCTCCAAGGATAGAATGACTTGGATCTTCAATCCCCCGTCTGCTTCTCACTTCGGAGGCCTGTGGAAGGCTGCCGTAAATGCACTAAACTACATCTCAGAAGAGTTATAGTTGATCAGATGTTGAATTTTCTGGAATACTCCACGCTGCTTTGCAGGATCGAAGCCTGCCTTAATTCTCGTTATCTGTGCCCTCTTACTGATGAGGTCTCTGATTTACAGCCTTTGACTCCAGCGCATTTTCTAATGTAGCGAACTTCATTTTTAGTGTCTGAACCCAACTTATTGAGCACCAAGATCTCCTTAAGCAAGCGATGGGTTGCATTGCCCTCCTTGAAGGAAGGAGCTCTGGTCATCGCACGAAATAAACTAACTCCACCAGGAAAGTGGAATCTAGGGCGTGTCATCGAAGTCCACCCAGAATCAGATGGATTAGTTCGAGTAGCCACCGTCAAAACAGCCAAATTGGTGTTCAAAACGTCTCTCGTAAAGTTAATACCTTTATCACCTTCTGAAGAAGTTCATCTCACATGACTCCTTATCACAATCCTTCCAGACCCTTGTTTGTTCTTTTTGTTTTAGGGGTAAATTTATTCGTTCACAGAACGAAGGTGGCCGGCATGTTGGAGAAGCGAATACACTAGTTCTACTTTTCTCGAATACGACCCTGGACTCGAAATCATGCCACGCTGGTTTCAGCCAATCACAGCGCGTCCTTCAAGGCCACGCGCGCTCGACTAAAGCTGCTCCAGTTTTTCTCTCCTCCTTCCAACCCAGTAGCAAGCAAGCTAGCTCCAGCTGAAGATGCGCATTGCTAGCGCAAATTAACTCCAAAACTATCACTGTGTGAAAGAGAGAAAGAGCAGTAAATTGATTTAGTTTTTATCATATTTATTGGTCTCTTTATTTATTCTCCCGCCAACTCACTAAACACTACAGTAAATTTCAACTATTCACAACAGTTATTGAAAGAGTTTAGAACGTCATTAATTTTATAATTATCTATAATGAGAAAAATGTCATCGACATATCGTTTATACAAAAACTCATTGGTGCTCCCATAATTTGTTTCTAATATTTACCGTTGAATTTTATGAAAGCGGAATCTAATAAGAAATCGAATTGGTAAATAACTGGAAATAATGGGAAATAACGAGAAATAACTATTATAAAATGTTTGAATTGAAACAAAAATAACAGTTATTTCCCGTTATTTCCCATAATTTTTAGTTATTCCCCATTATTTCCCGTTATTTGCAGTTGTTTCCAGTTTTTTTAAATAATAGTTTTAAATATTAAGGGTTTCAATAACAGTTATTTTCCGTTATTTTCA
This sequence comes from Eupelmus azureus, assembly GCA_030522685.1. Classification (NCBI taxonomy): domain Eukaryota; kingdom Metazoa; phylum Arthropoda; class Insecta; order Hymenoptera; family Eupelmidae; genus Eupelmus; species Eupelmus azureus. The sequence goes on from JAPYZA010006836.1 coordinate 13,142, forward strand.
GTTAATTCCCGTAATTTCTCATTACTTCCCGTTTTATTGATACAGCGAGGGTGGTTTTTCTGACTTCGAGTCCTTACCCGAGTCTGAAAAAGCTTTTCTTCCCACGTTACACACCGTATTTTTTCCAACGAGCCCAAGAAAGGCCCTTTTTTGCGCCTGAGAGTGGGAGAGGGAATTGTGCATTTCGAGTCGTTCACAACTCATTGCTAAATGAAAAAAGAAATTAAATTTTTACATCTTATATATCTCACTATATTATAAAGATATTTCGCCTCTGCCATCGCTGCCGATGCCGCCGTGTATAAGAATCCAGGATCCCCCCTTTATCTCTGAAAGTAGACGTTATTTTGAGGGCTTTTACATTATTTTTCCACTTTTTTACGTTATTTTTCGATGTTTTTTCGATATTTTCCTCAATTTGACGTTGTTTTCATGATATTTTATGATATTTTTGCTTATATTTTGAATTATCCCCCTTTATATCCGAAACTAGCCGTTATTTCAAGGTTCTTTACGTTATTTTTCCAATTTTTTATGTTATTTTTCGATATTTTTACGATATTTTCCTCGATTTGACGTTGATTTCTTAATATTTTCGATATTTTTGCTAAATTCATGAATTATCCCCCTTTATCTCCGAAACTAGCCACTATTTCAGAGGGTATTACATTTTTCGTCACCTTTATACGTTATTTTTCAACATTTTAACGTTATTTTTCTCGATTTTACGTCATTTTAATGACATTTTGCGATATTTAAGCGTAATTTATCAAAGATTCCCCATTATCATCAAAAATAGCCGTTATTTTAGACGGTATTACTTTATTTTTTCACTTTTTTACGTAATTTTTCGATATTTTCATGTTATTTTCCTCGATTCGACGTCGTTTTCATGATATTTTGCGATATTCATGCCTTATTCATCGAATATCTCCTTTTATTCCCGAATATAGCCGTTTTTTTAGAGGGGGAAATTTGAAGTTTTATCTATAGATAGATAGATAAATTTTATTATTGCACAGATCAAGTACAAAGTAAAAACAGTCTAAATATAATGCCTATTAAATAGGTCACAGTTTCGGTAGCA
>JAPYZA010006837.1:0-11007 GCA_030522685.1 Eupelmus azureus
AAAAAAAAAAAAAAAAAACAAAAAAAAAAAAAAAAAAAAAAAAAAAAAAAAAAAAAAAAAAAAAAAAAAAAAAAAAAAATTAAAGAAAAAGCACGATAACCCAGTATTTACATATCCCAAATCAAACGCGCCACTCGCCCAGAACAAAGTCCCTTTAAACACGCACCGGCGAATCCGTGCCGATCCGAATCTTTTTAGAACAGCGTCAATCAAAACTCGCCGCCTCACAGTCACGCAACTCTATTACAGACCAAAATCTACATACACACACACACACACACTCTGCAATCTGAAAAACTCCAAAATTTTCCTCCTTTCTAAAATCAGCTTTAGGTACTATCAGCATCGAGCGCGTGGGCGTCGAGTTCGCGCTTGTATATATGCCACGACGGCGCATTAATTTCAACGCTGCGCTTCATTTCCTCACCACGTGACCGCGAACGCACGCTTATATACACCTTTACATACATATATACACCCAATTTTATATACACGTATATATAACATATATACCACATCACATGCGCGCGCTGCGAGAAACTATATACATCCACAGAGAACAGAGCGCGAGAGAGAGAGAGAGAGAGAGAGAGCCTCACTTATATACACTATATACGTGTACAGCAGCGAACGAGAGGAATGCAAAAGAAAGAGAGCCTCGAGTCATCTGCGCTGCTGCTTCTGCTTCTTGCAGCCGCGTTATAGGCTTTCTAGGTCGTAGACACATCCGCAGGATTCCAAATGGCTCCGAGAAGGTAGTCCCCGAGCGGCAGTCTAACCTAATATCACACCAAGCATATATCCCGCTCTCGTATTACACTTCGACGCGCGCATATATATAGGTAAATCGAACGTAATTACGTCTTGACTTTTTTCTATTTCCATGCTGTACGCGGCGGTCAACGGCAATGCCTGGCAAACTGTTGCGTGCAGCTGACGAGGTGTTTTAGATAAACAGTGGGGGATGTTGGCTTATGGGACTGTTATGGAGTGGGTTGAGCTTTTATGAGAGTGTTTGTAGGGTGAAAGTTAGGGATTAGGATTGATGTTTCGATGGATGCTGATGAGGACTGTGACAGGCAGTTCTGTTTACGTTTGAATGTGGACTGAAGCACGATGTAGCAGTAGCTATGTGGATTGAGCAATGTAGATATTATTATCTTTTGTTGTAGATCTGTCTGACTTATCATTATCATGGCAACGTCAGAGAGTGATGATTTCGAAAGTGCTGACGAGGAACTGAACGGCAGAATGGAGCCAAAGCCCAGTAAGCCCAAGAGATATACTGCCACCATTGGCTCGGACAGCGATGACGACGTGGACTATATACCAGTGCAGTATCATACTCCGATAAGAGGCTCCAACAAGCAGGAGTCTAAGAATCAACCTCAGAGAAAGCGTAATAACACAGGCAAAGCTGATGATAAATCTGGTTAGTTCAAAACACAATTGAGTTTAAGAAATTGTTTTTCTTATGGATTTTCTAATACTTGTAAAAGAAATGTAAATGTATCTTTAAATTTATTTGTACTTTTTGTGTTTAGGTAACAGCCAGATGGAGAAAGCAAACAATCCTGATAAGAAAGAAACAGATGGAAAAACATTGGAAAGTGTCAAAAAAGAAAGTGATCAAGAAGAAGTAGGTAGTAAAGTCAAAGAAGAATGTGAAAATAATTTTAGTGAACCAAGTGAGATGCCAAAATGTGAAAAATCTTCTAAAGATGCTGTGATTAATAGTGAAAAACAACCTAAAGTTATTGCAAACAAAAGAGAAAGGCCACAAAGGCAGAGAAAACCAAAAGAAGTTCAGACCCTAGGAGCAAAGAAATTAGGAGCAACGAAAATCGAAAAACTTCCAGATTTAGATGCCACAACACCAGATGAGGTTAGAGAAAAGGCAAAATCAGAAGGCAAACCAGCCCCATTGATTCAAGAGTGCTGGGAGGAGTGTGACGAACAAAACTTGCAAGAAGAATTGAGAAGAGCAACGCAGCAGAGTGAAGCAAAAAAGGATAAATCGAAAACACAAGGTATGGAAGATCCTGTAAATATGCCAGCAGAGTTATTGTCAAATTTAACGTTTAAGGATGTTTTTAAACCAGATGGTTGGGAAGGCTTAGGAGATGACATTGAACTTCCTGATGACCTTTCCGATGATAAGTATAAGCCTGTTTTAAACAAACTTGCAGGAAGTAGTACAGAACAAGACAGCACAAATGGTGGTTGGGGAGGATGGGGAAATTGGGGTGTAAGTTCACTGCTCAATACTGCCAGTGCTAGTGTTTCAACATTAACTAGTCATGTAAGTCAAGGATTGTTTATGTTAGAAGAAACAATAGGAGTACCAGATCCAGGTGATTTGGCCAATCCAGAAACACCATCAGAAGAAAAACCAAAAGTGGAAGGTACAACGAAATCTTTAATGTTATTTAATTTCTTGCTTGATTACATTTTTTCACCTTTAATTAATTTCTTTTGATTTTGTTTTATAATTTCAAGCTGTATCCAAAATAGAATCCTGATTTTAGAAACGAAAAATCAAAAGTAAATTTTTCAAATTAGTAAAATGTTTTCATAGTAAACCACAAAATAAACATTTATTAATTTAAATTTAATTAGTCATTTAAGGTTTTATTGAACTTAGTGCTATTCATTAGAAGCTAATAATCATTATGCATTACTTATTTCCTCATTTCATATATATTTATATTATAAAAATGTTAAATTATTTTTAAAAATATGAAAATTCTTAACTAATTATTTCTTTTTATGTTTTAAAGAATACTTTCTTATGGTTTGCAGAATTTTATTTAATTTATCTTTTTAATTATCACTAATAATTATAAAATTATTAATTACAATTGTTCTTTATTCTAGGAAAAGAACCTGAGGGATCAAAGGAGAGTCCAACACAATATTTACCCACATCATTTGGTTTTGGCAATTTTATGTCAAGTGTTTCATCAATAACAAAATTAGTTGAAACCACCAGCTCAAAAGTTATTTCTGGCGGATTAGATACTCTTGAAACAATTGGAAAAAAAACCATGGAAGTTTTGCAAGAAGGAGATCCTGGCTTAAAAAAAAAGCGGGCCTTTTTTTTGAACGATGCTGATAAACCTATACTATCACAAATTCTTCGAGAAGCAAAGGAAAAAGCAGATGTAGAAGAAAAGTCTATGGAAGAAAAAGAGTTAGCAAGAAAGGTTCATTTTGAAAGTCTTTTCGACGATTATCAAGGCTTAGTACATTTAGAAGCTTTAGAAATGCTATCTAAACAGTGTAACATGAAAATCCAGCAGCAATTAGTTAATCTTGATGGCAGTGAGTTAACATCCATGCAAGAAACGTTAGATGAGGTCAAAGAATTATGTGATCTCGGTGATGAAGATGACGAAGAAGATGAAGAAGAAAAAAATAAGGATCTGAAACAAAAGTTGCAGGAAGCTTGTAAAGATTTGGGTGTTTCTATAACATATGATAAACTCATTGATGTAAGTCTTATTAAAAGTAAAACAATTTCATGAGTTTTTTTTATAATGATATTTTTAAGTAATTAAAAACAGTTTTGTAAGAAATTAAATTAATGATTGTTTTCAGATTTGGAATGAAATGAATTCTCAAATTTCATCAGAACCAAAAGATGTGTCGCATAGAGAAATTTTCCAAAAAGCCATATCAGCTTTAGCACAATTTACGGCTTATTCAGTAGAAAGATTTCATAAAACAGCAGAACTACTTTTAATAAAAGAACGCCGAAGTACCGTTAACGAGGCTGACTCTTTAGTTCAATTGACTAAGACTTTATCGTCACAAATTGGGTCCATAGCTAATCTCTATTGTAATCATTTAAACGAATTTAAAGAGGAAACCGAAAAGTCTGAAGTCAGTTCTAGTATTACGACAATCTTTTTAGAGGTGATTTATTTTATAATTTGAATGTGCTTGTTAAATTCACTTCGTAAACTTTTATTTATGTATGTAATTTAATTATTTATAGGCAACCAACGCTAGTTCATATGTCCAAGAAGCATTTAGACTACTAATTCCAATTTTACAAGTCGGTGCGATATGAAGAATGTTTTAATATTGTACAATTAAGTATAGAAATGTTAAGATTTTTATTACAATTTATAATGATGAGAATTTAAAAGTTTAATATAATTAAATTAAAAATTAGATTTATATATACACAAATAGATTTGTACAGCATAAATATTATTTGTTAATTAATTAAATTCTGAATTATAAATTTTTTTATGATTTAATATTAAAATATTGATTCATTTAAGAAATTATAATGGTTAAAAATATTTATGTAAAACATAAACAGAATTTTCTTCAAAATTCATTATATCTTTACTGCATCATTAAGCATAGTATTAAAACTACTATAGTTGATGATACAATAATGTATATACAATTTCGTATCGGTTAAACGTCCGTTTAATCAGAAAGAAAAAACAATAAAAAAGTTAATATAAGGGGCGACCCACGCACACCATCGAGTGTTGAGGAAGAAAGAAAGTCTGCTTGAGACCTAAAATTTAAAAAAAAATCTTTAACACCGCGTTTAAAAGTTGTTTGTTCTTTATATCTGACGGACGTTTAGCAAAAACTAAAATGGAGAAAACATAACCATTTTATTATTTGTCTGTCGCATCTGCCGTACGTTTAGCAAGAGCCATAAATTTAAAATTGTGGTTGAATAATTAATTTTAAATTTGATTGCGAATTAATTTATATTTAAATCTTAAGCTTTTATATATTTGTTTTGACAAAAAAAAAATCATATTATTTGTAATAAATCAGTTTTGAAATAATTTAAAATATTCAATAAAATTTAAACTGTACATAAACTTAAGTTTTCACAATTTTTTTTACCATTTGAATACACTTTATCATACAATATTAGTCATTTTTAGATACCGAATAGTAAATACTACTTTTTAAAATATAAAGTAATGATTTTTTAATTTCAACATATAACTTACAAAAATTACAAACTATATTGAAAGTAATTACAAAAATTCAACTATGCTTAATTATCCTTAATTAATTTTTTACATTTTATATAACGCTCAATATTGACCATCAGTGTTTCCCTCGTTTATTGCCTACGGGTGGCTTTTGAAGTTGAAAGCTCGAATTCGGATCTGTAGTAGTGGATAAAGGTGCGGTGAGATTTGCAGGTGGATTGAAGCTCAGCCCGATCGTCGGAGGCTTCATAGTCGTGTTTATCGATGAATTCGATGGCGTCGTAGTAATACCGCCCCATGCTGAAAAAAGGTGTAACGCTTTGTGTATATTGTTTTACTGACAATATTACAGAAAAAAATCAAGGAAGTACGAAAATAACTTAAAAGATGATTCAATAAACTACGTAATTTTTGTGCGATAAACAATTAAATATAAAAATTCTACTAACATTTTGAAGACGTTTATATTTATTTTTTAAATCTTCGCAATTAGCGTTTTAAATTAATTTAAACTGACTAAAACTTATAAATATTTGGAAATGCAATCAAGTTTTCAATATTAATAAAGTTACAGCAATAAATGCATCTGACATTTAAGTCACCTTATACAGAACTGGGAACTAACAATATAAGAAAAATAATAAAGAGAATTTCGAAAAATGTGAAACGACCAGATTAGTTGCTTCCACAAAAATATATGAAATGAATATTAGATGTATACAATTATATGAAATAAAATTAAAATAAAAAAGTTAATGCTTCTCAGTTAATATGTAATATAAGCAATCAAAATCAACCTGTTACTTTCATAACGAAATTCAAAATCTATTTAATGTTTACAGGCTTCCTTGATTTTCGAACAATTTTTTAATTTTGTAATATAAATATTACAAATATATTTCCTAGTAATTGTTAATATACAGCTTATACATTATTAAAAGCATGAAAGTAAAGCAGTGGAAAAATAAAATTGTGTTTAATTAAAAAAAATATTAAATGCGAGAGTAATTTTTATATTATTAGTAATTGCCAAAATGGATGAGCCAAAATCCCAAAGGTAAAAAACATTATGAAAAAGCAAACACAATAAATTTTCAGTACCTCGATAAACAAATTAGAATACAGCCATATTTTAATTTTTTCCTGAAAAGGTAAGAGAAGAATCGTGAAACAGTTAATTGCAAGACCCTTCGGTCATTAATTTTCATTAAAATAAAATTCAGCAATAGGCAATCAGACGAATCTATTCTTTGAAAACTGAAGCAAAATAAAATAAAATAATAGAACAAGAATTTTGACAAAAAATAAGGCAAGTATATAAAACTGAACTGACAAGAAAATAGATGCAGACTTGCTAGAGCTAAAGTTGAAAGAACGTCAATGCTATCTAAATTGCACCTGCAGATATTTATTTTTGTAAGTTGCAGATATTAGTGAACTTCTCTACCTTGCTCTAGATCCTTGCCAGACCTAAATATTGAAATTTATATAAAGAAATTACAAGATTGAGAATAGTACAAAACAAACATTCATTGAAAAATTCTATTTTATTATGTATCAATTTGGGCATGATTTCACTTCTTACCTAATGGATTGGGAGTGCCATAACTAGGAGTTTGTGATGAATTTAAAGCGGTCAAAGATAAGAAACTTCTATTTCCTATTTCAAAAAATTAAATATTACATTTAATGCTTTACTTAAATAATACTAAAATATATTCAATATAAAAGTAGCAAATAAACTTGAAGTATTTTTATTTATTAATAATTTTTTTTGAGTATATTAAAATTCTAAATAGAAAAATCTGCAATACCTGGACTAAATGGTGTGGGACCACTTGTTACTTTTCCCATACTACTTCTGCTCGATTTCCCGTTTGATTTTATATCTTCAAAGACATTTGTACTATCTTTTAATACATACTTTCTAAAATTCAAATATTGTTCTTTCTGTTGTTGTACTTTTTGATCAACTGCTTGAAGTCTTCCAGCGACTGCTACCAGTGATTCGTGCAATTTACTCATTGCCATTGTCAGTTCTGTAATTAAAAATAGTAGATTTGTCAAAAAATTATTAAAAAAACATCACAAAAAATACTAATTTACCTTGAGGCGTTAAGGATTTTGGAGACATCATCGTCTGTATATACTTTTCAGTAGTTTCAATTTGAGATTTAAACAACATTAAATCGTTCTCGAAATTCTCTGCAAGTTCCATAAAGAATAAAAGTGGCGCATTGTTCTCATACTGCAACCCTGCAGGTGTGTCGTGTGTCCTTTGAGCAATTTCAGCATTTTGCAGAGCTTTTGCTGTATCCTGTTTCAATTTATCTGCCAGAGATCGATCTCGCTGAACAGAACCAGCTAATGTAGTCAATATTTCCATGAGAGAAGCTGTATCTTCTGCACACCTGTCGAGGGGCCTTGCTGATCCTCTTGCTATGTCAGAACTTAGAACTTTTTGTGTTTTAACAAAATCTCTGAAATCATAGATAAATTTCTTAATGATTAATAACAAATAATAAAAGGTAGCGATAAAGTATCCAGTTACAAATGAACTTACTTGAAACCATCGATTGTTTGCATCAATTCATTTGGCAACAAGTTTTCTTTGGCAGCTGTTGGACTTACACTTCCTTGTGTGAGACCTTTATTACTAACAGAAACATCTAATCCACCAAGGCCACGACTCGTCGTTGTAGCAGTGGTAGAAGCAACTGCAGTTGCTTGAGTTGTTGCAGGTTTTGCTCCAAAAAGTCCACCAGTACTTGAAGTAAATAATGACGCTGTGAAAAGAAAATATGTCTTAGATTATCTTTGGTATTTATTCACATTAAAAAAAGTTAATTTGTTTAATCTTGTCAGACCAAAATGACTACTAAATTCAAATTCAACCTAACAGTAAAAAGTTGTAACTTTAATTTGATAAAAAATATCAGAAATAAGTGGTTTTAATCTAGTTAAACCAGTTGATTAAATTGGACCATAGCTGAGCTAGCTCTAACAAGTACAGTGTTATGAAAAATTTTAATGATACACCATAACGGTAATTTGTTTAAAATTAAAAGATTAAGTTTTATAAAACTAATCAAATACTATTAATCTTACGAGCACTAGTGGTGGCTGCAGTAGCACCAAAGCTCAAAACTGAAGTTGTAGGCGCAGTAGCAGCAGTTGTTGTTGTCCCAAACGATAAAACACCGGTAGCTGGTGTAGTTGTTCCAAATGATAAGCCACCAGTTGCTGGTGTAGTCGTTCCAAACGTTAAACCTCCAGTGGCTGGTGTGGCACCAAAACTCAATCCTCCTGTAGTCGGAGCAGTCTGAGTTAGGCCCCCTAAACCCCCAGGTTTAAGAGCTGTAGTTGAAGCAGGAATTCCAAATCCAGTCTGACCAGTGTTTCCAAAACTTAGACCTATAGGTTTAGCAGCTGGAGTACCAAACGTAAGTCCAGTCGATTGGGTTGGTTGACCTAACTGGTTCTGTTGACCTAAAGTTGACTGACCCAGCTGAGTTTGTAGACCTAATTGAGTCTGTTGGCCTAACTGAGTCTGCTGACCAAGAGTTGGTTGACCCAAAGTTGGCTGAGCTGGAGTCATTGAAAAAAGATTGCTGCCAGATGTTAAAGTGCCTGCTCCCAAGGCTGGCTGAGCAGCTGGAGTGGCTGCTGGCTGTGCAGTTCCGAAACTGAAGTTTAGACCTGGTGTTGCTGCTTGTGGTTGAGCTACACCTACGCCTGTGGCTGGCAATGATGAACCTAAACTAGCTGCTCCAAAACCAGTTGCTGGACTGTAAAACGTTAATTCGTTTTAGGAAAAACTTTTTTCATTAGATAAAAAAATTTGTACACATTAATAAAGTTTCAACTCTTTTTGTCACTTGTACAAATAAGAAAATTGATGCATTTTATGAAAAAACATTTCTCATGCAAATAAGAAAATCCCTACTTTTTATGAGAAAGAATTATTATAGAAGTTGTAACTAACAATACTAGTTTATAAATTTTTTTTTTTTAATTCTTTCTTCAAAAATCTACTATAACCTTAAAAACAAAAAATCATGAGCAAAAGGAATTTAAACTATTGTAATTAAATAATTAATAACTTAAATTTGCATATTTCTATTGCTTAATCTCTATTAATTTATTACAACTTGTTGCACATTCATACAACTTTTTACGAAACAACATTTTACTTGGTTAGAATCAAGTGTACAAACTTACGTTTGAGTGTTGAAGCCAAAACCAGGTGTATTTGCAGTCGTGGTCGGCGTGCCAAATGTAAACTTCGACATTGTTTCTTTTTTATATCAACCAGCAATACTGAATATTAAGAAAATATTAACACTATGTGTAAATATAATTTAACACTAGCAATAGTTTAAAAGGTTCATCATTGAAGTCTGCTAATCGAACGCACACTGCGCACTGCGCAGCTGCTGGCTGCTGGCTGGCTTGCCGCCTTTTACTTAATGACTGTCACGATTCTTACGTTTCTTGACGGAAATAATGTAGCAATATTTTTTAGCGCAACTTTGTGTAATTTTCATATTTGTTTTTTATCTTTGATAAAACAGACCGATTCAATAATGAAACACTAAAACATAGAATTTTCTAAAAAATTCACAATATTTTATATGTGTTTAAAAAAAATAACGTTTTTGATGTAACCGATAGATATTACTTATAATATTATTTAGAGATGATTAATTACCAGATTCATTTTCTTAATGAGAAATGTCTTTGTCAAGTTTCCGAACATTATACTTATGTTTGTTTAAAAAAAGAAGACTTTTAGGCCATTAAAAAAACAATAACAATTTAATCTATACTATATTTGTTGCGTGGAAAAATAGTTAATTTTAAGCATTCCCAAAAAATGAATTATTTATTGTAATAGACTTGACCATTTATAAAGATCAAATGCAGACTACTATGCTGCCAGAAATTTCTGATTAGATTCTGGGCGGATTTTGACCCTCCTTTATCTAAGTTTGTATGGTAAAATATAGGATTCTTGTTAAATGCAAAGCAGACTATCGACAAAAAATTGAGAAATAAGCAAAACTCATAAAGTAAATGTTTTATTACAATCTTTGTTTCTTTAATTAGCATCAAATAAATACACATACTCAGTTAAAAAGCACATTTACACATTTTCGCAAGTTCAAACATTATTTTTCATTACCTGATATCTGTCACATGGTTTTTATTATCTCCATTTTTCTCCAATGAATTTTTTTTTTATTTTTCGCAATTAGATTCTAAAAAAACCAATCATCAAATTATATAGTTCGCAATCTTTAGAATCACCTCAACGGGTAGATATCCGTAAAATATCGACATTAACATTCTCTGATAATCCCTTTTAGCACAAGCCTTGTTCCATATCCCCATGACTTGGTCCGCAAATGAAGGGAACAGCCCAGACACATCGACGTCATTAAAAGCCTCTTCAAATTCGGGATCGTCGAGGAGTGCGACAATTTTGTTGATGTCCGTCGAGAAGAAATCCGCTATCGAAATCCCGTTACATTTAATCTTTCTCATTTTATTCGCTTGAATCAGGAAAATTTTACTGGATTGTTCTAGTAAAGGTTGACTGTAGATGCTCATTCTATCCTCATCGCTGATGCGCATCGTGCCCTTTAAATCACAATACACGATGTACCACAGAATGGGTTTAAAGTGACGAAGTAGAATAATCGAGAGATCCGGGTCAGCGGATAGAAGCATGGAGATGATGCGTGACGTATCTGAGTTGCGTATCTGTGTTGATAAAAAAAAGAACTTATTTTGTATGAGGAATACTGTTGACGCGCATTAACAAAATTATTTTATATATGTATATATATATGTATGCTCATATGTGTGTGTGTGTATATATATACATATATATATATATATGTATGCATACACATATATATATATATGTGTAACGGTAGTTTCCGGGATACTTAGTTTCCGGGATAAGTTTCCGGGATATATGATGCTGAATTTTTCTATTTCCGGGCTAAGGTTCCGGGATATA
>JAPYZA010006838.1:0-10680 GCA_030522685.1 Eupelmus azureus
AATACAAAAAAAAAATAACAAAAACAAAAAAAAACGAAAATTCTCCAACCCCCTCACAAAGAAGCAGCGAGAGCAGCTGCTCCCAGGAGCAGTCACCCATTCCCCAGCCTCGTAAAAGCGCGCAATCGCAGCCTGCCGCTCTGTACACACACACACACGGAGTGTACAATCCCGTCTCGTTTCCCCAGGCGAATGCACGCAGCACTAGTAGCGGTAGCAGCAGCAGCAGTAGCGGCCTATGCGCGAAACACGTGCAGGATAATAAACCCGAGGAGCGTATGCACGCAATCGCACCGCGCGTTGTTTGCACTGCGAGTTACAAGAGGGTGCCGGCTAGCTGTACTTGCGAGGGCCCGGGCTTTATCTGGCTGGGAGGGTATGTTAAGTAGGTTAATTGCGACGCCCGATGATCTTCTTCTTGCGGCCGATGTGTCTTCTTCAAGCAGCCGAGTCTATGTGTGTTTAGGATGTATTGGGCGCTGTGAAGCCAGCCGGGACTTAAATGATGGCCGGTGAGATTTCGAATGGAGAGAATAGTCGGAGAGCTTTTTAGGGTCTCTTTAAGTAATTGGATTATAGTCGACTGGTTCGTTTGGCAGGCTGAACTGGATTGCTACAGATTTATGTATTGTAATGGAAAAGTGAATTAAGAATGATTTGACTGATCGAACAAATTACGAAGTGCTGTAGCTTAGATATGGAAAAACTAAATGATGTGAATAATTGTACCTAATTAGTTAAATTATAATATCTCGTGTGAAATCTTTATGCACCCTATTATGTATATCGTGTAACAGATTTAGATAAAGTTGTATTCTTAAATGTCAATCAAATAACTTTAATCCAGAATTTTTTCTAAGAGATTTTATCTTTCCAATCTAAAAATAATCAAGAGAATTTTTATTTTTATTCAAAATAATTCAAGAATGAAAGCTTTAAGTGGATTAAAATATACAGGAGCACACAGGCACTTACAAATCCATAGGGACATTCTATGAAAAAACTGTATTTTGATTCTACGAATTTCAAAACATATTTATGACATGCTTTTTTAAAAACTTTCTTTTCACCATCACAAAGCTTTTTCAGAAAAGAAAACCAAATGTCTAGCTTAATTTTAAATTGAAATCTCAGTTAACTACGTTAAGTCAAAAAAGTTAAGAGGACTCCCGGAAGGAATATTAAGCGCAATTATTTTTCGCTTCGACGCCCTCTGTAACCCTCCATAAAGTCAGAAAAGAGCAGTTGTAAGTCGGTGCTCTATATAGAGGAATGACTCGGCAAATCCCTGCCTTGGTATATCTTCACCCTTCTCATCCCTCTATGTATACGTATACTAAATTCTTCTACGTCCTGTGTGATCGAGCACTTTGTCAAGTGATTTTGACACTTTCACCCTCAAGCTAGTAATTGCGAGTCTTTCCCTAAAACAATTAACAGGGCTGAGTGTTACTGTTATCTCGTTGTTTTTTCACATTTTAATCATCTATTAAGTTCTCAAGCATCTCAAAGGAGGAAATTCGACTATATTTTCCATCTGCAACAATAAAAAAAATTGGGAATTATTTTATAGAAGGTATAAATGAAAAAGAATTGATACCTTTTGTCTCGTCCATCATCAAATTATCATCAAAGCTAAAATTATCGATCTTTCAAAAATATATTAGAGTCGACATAAAGTCTAGATCGATACTGTTAAATCCTTTGCATTTTTCCCCCAAAAACCAATTTTTGAATGCATACCTTTAATAATTTTTTAGACAAAAAATATCAAGAAATTTTCCAAAGACCACTTATCTCTTATATTTTCAAATATCTCAGCTAAATTATCAAGCTGAAAATCTACATTTAAACTCCGCAAGCTCTCAAACGTACTGTGAAAAAAGTGACTCACCCGAATATTTCTTTCAAAAGCTTCGTGCATGGACTTAGTGTAATTTCTAAAAGGTCGAAGAAAATGCTCGTCCAGAGACCTAGCGTAACAGCGAGCAAAATGATAAATCTGAAAGAAAATTCAGCGGAAAATAAAAGTAGTAGCGCCTTTCTCCACCTTTGGCTACATCTGTATTCCTCTGGCGGAAATATGTACGGAACTCTCTGGGCAGTATGGTTGCGTGCATATATACAAGCGAAGCTCGGAAGTAGAAGCGTAGTGCGCGCACTCTAACGCAATGCACAAGCTCTGTCGCCTCTGAAAAGTCGAATCGTCAGGCTTTAAAACGCGCCGGGACTTTTACCAGCACCGCGGTAGGTGAGATATAGAGAAAAAGAGAAAAAGAAAGTGCCAAGGACTTGACCATTATACTTGGGTGAAAAGTCTTTTACAAGTTGGACGGGAAGAGAGTAAGTATGTGGAAGGGAATCTTTTTGGGTTTATTGGTGGGAAGGACTTGAGAACTTGAAAAGCTGGCGCTGTACTCAATCTTGCATGAGGGTAACACGTTTCGGGAGGAAAAGTAGCGATAATGGTTGTGTTCACTTAGGCTGCTTATATTATGATGAGTCAAGTTAGACATACAAATACTTCTTGTTCACTATTACAAATTGAATAAGTAATCGACTTTAATAATTGATATAATAAAAAATTAAAGATTTAAAAAATTATAGTTTGATTGTATTATATCATTGGAATATTGTGAAAATATAATATATTACTAAATAATCATTTATAATAAGCATAAATAATCATTTATTATATTTAAATTACATTTAAATTAAATTTTTCTTCGTTCAGAAAATGAAAAAATGTGTTTTAACCTACTTCAGGTGGTAAATGAATGAAATATGCTCTTGCGTATAATTAAAAACTTCACGCCACATACATTTTTTACGAACTGCAAAAAACTTTCTAGAATTACATCAGAGTACGTTACGTATACTTGGAAATTCAAACAAACATAAAACTATCACAAAGATTCCCATTGAAACATTTATCAAATTCCGGGTTGAATATTTATCCTTATCCAAATAAAAGTAGAATTAAGTACATGTTTCGAACTTCGTTAAACTGAAATTATTCATCTTGAAAATCATTTTCTGAAGAGTTAAAGTAATAAAATAATTAAAATATGTATATATTCTAAAATTTAATTTATATGTAAACTTGATAACAAAATTATTACCTTTCTTAAATTTAGTATTGTGTATAATGAAAATTATTGACTTTTCTTTATTCCAGAACGTAACGAACATTAACTAAACAATAGAATTCAATAGAATGTATAGCCTCTTCATTCCAAACTTAGTGCGTTTTTTCTCATCCATTATCAAATTATCATCCAAGCTCAAATTTTCTATCTTTTAAAAATATACTAGTGTCGCCATAAAGTCTATTTCAATACTGATAAATCCTTTGCATTTTTTGCTCCCTAAAAATCTATTTCTAGCGTCAATTTTTATTCGTCTAAAAAAAGATTAAAATATCCAGATATAAATTCACTAAAATCTCAACCGCAGCACTGCAACTATGCGATACAAACATATACGCGCGTGCACACACAAGTCTGAAAAGCCAGAGAAAGAAATCCTTCCATTCGGGCGCCAATTCTTCCTGCGGATACGTGGAATCCTTTCAATCCTCCCTCCCCTTTTCTCTTTCTCTCTCTCTTATCTATCTTTCTCTCTTTCACTTTCTCTCTCTCTCTTCTTTCCGAGCCAAAGATAAGCTCCAGCGTGCGACACACTATACACGTCGAATGAAGGGGGTGGGGGATGCGATGATTAATGGCGCGAAGATAGACAAAACCGATGATACCGCCGCGAGCGCGAGATATCAATGCGCGAAGCGGAGAGATAGATGTGAAGAGGAAGAAGTGTAAAAGAGAGAAGAGGTCCGATCTTCGAAAAAGTATGTTTCCATTCGACGCTATCGTGGTAGCTGAGGTGAGTAGCTGTGGGAAATACTGATTGAAGAGATCCAAACTTTAACGATAATTTTTGTTTAGTATGGAACTAGAATTGTAAAGCAAATCATCATTTGGCTTTCAAGTATATTTTCATGTTTTAAGAGACACTTAAGTTTTATAAAAGTACTTAAAATTCATTGAGTACAATTTTGGATTACAATCCTGCTGGCAGTAATCACTGTGTAATAACCATAAAGCTAACAGAATAGTTTTGTTTTGATCCTTAGAAGTACGACAGACGCCTTTTCGTTTGCTTAATCCGGTAGAATTCTCTCGTGTCCTTACTTTAATGAAACATAAAAAAGGACTTTCGGATCATTGCTCAATAAAGAGCAGAGGACAATTCCATTTTGCCTCTTAGCGCAGTCATTACTCCGTTTGCAAAGGGAATCGAAAAGAATACTGCCTCAGATGAAAATACGATCTCCCAGCTGCTAATACGTCTCGTCAAATAGATCGCTAATTATGAAGAACCGGTTTTCCCTCCTTTCGAATGCATCCCTTCGGAGCCTTCAAAGGAGCAAGGTGAATCCAGCGAAGTGACAGTCCGGTTAATTGCGCGCAAAAGAGATCCGGAAAGGAGCGACCCTCTTGCACGCTAATTGCCTGCGCGCAGTTAAAACTCGCGGCCGGCAATCGAAACTTCCAAGTTCCGCGGTAATCCAGTCAACTGTGCTCACAGGACACAGAGAGCTATTACGATTTCTGAGTGTGCCCGCTATCTGAGTTAGGTAACGAGGATGTTTGCCAGGAAGCCCTTTGGCGATCTTCTTTGCCAGTGTCTAAGTCAAACGGTGCGCGTGTGACAACTTCAATAAGGAAAATTATATGTGAACCGACATTAGAAAAAAAATTTAACGATTTTAGAAGCAAGTGGGCTAGTTGATATGAAAAATTGCAATATGGTGGCAATCGTTACTAAATTCATAGTTTGTAAAGACTTAAAATGCTTAATAAAAAAAACAGAGTTTATAAAGATATTAAGAAAATAAATTTATTGGGTCTTACTTGTTAAATGAAGAAGAGAAATATGTTTAAAATGGATAACGGGACAATTCCTATTCATTTACATAATTATATAATTTTGTTTATTTTGAACTTGGTATTACTTTATTTTTTGGTAAACACATACGTGCATTTTAAAAAAGAATTTGCTTAACATTTGACTTATAGGGTTTTAGAATAAAAGAAGATGGTAAAATTAGATTAAGAGTTTTTATTCAATCACACATCAGACATACCTTCATTGTTCGACAGATCCCTTCAGACTGACTCTTATATGCGGAGATATATGCTCAAGTACGCACACGCATAAACAGTGCCGCTCACCAGCGCTCGACTGTTTACAGAAACATAAACTACGCGGAAACATATGGGCAATTGTTGAATTCCAGCACATAATAACATTTATTAACAGGCACGCAACCCATTAAATTTAGGAGAAAGCTTAACTATTGGCAGGCTTGTATATTACCATATAGATCTAACGCGATAATAATAGATTCATAAGATTGATCTAGTGAATGAACATAAAAAAATTATATGAATCTGGAAAGTAAAATGTTTTTTATTCAAATTTAGCATATATTTACTATGTTAATTGAATATGTAAATTTAACTGCAGAAAAAAGTATAAAAATAAATTATTCATTTTACTATTAATAAAAATGTATGAACAATTAAAATAGAGACGTCGAGGAATTTTCATTAAAATATAGGATTAAATCTTTCGCTATTTTATAACTGAATCCTGCTCTACTATCTACATAATTTACATTTACGTAGGGCTTAACACGTCAGCGAGTTGACGAGGCGCGTGAAATAAATGACTGTTGAGTGAAAGATCGTAAAATGGAATTCTGGAAAGGCTAAATTATTCTTCATTCTATATATCAATTTAAATTTGTAATAAAAAAACGAAGAATATCTATTATTTCAAACAAAAGTCTGCTTTTTTCTAGACTCAAAAGTACTTTTCTAAAACACATTTAGTGTTTTCTAATAAAAATAAAATGTTTTTATATTCAATTGAGTTATTAGTAATAAAATATCGCTTTTTCAAAGGAAATTGCGTGAATATATATGTGCGCATGAGAATATGTATCTGGTATTGTAGTTTTTATATCCTTAACTAAATTTTCTATACACATTGGTACCTACAACCGAAGTTAGAAAAATAAAATGTTAACCAAATTCAAAGATATTGATTTTATAAGCATAAAAATTTGCATTTCCAAAAAATAACGTTTTTTGATAGTTTTTTAATAAAAATTTATTTTTTTTTTACCAAAAATTTTTATGTTATATAATACTTACTCGATTAGATCTAATATGACGTACGAGTAAAAGATATTTATGTAAAATTCATAAAAGTAAGTTATCTTGAAAAAATCTTGAATGTCAATCTTTAAAAAATGATATATATTTATGTAAAACAGCGCAGGGAAAATCTGGCAATAGAGCATCTAATAGTATTATAAACCAGAAATATCGTTGAAGAAATGTTTTAAAGTAAGTAGACGAACAGTTCGACTTGAAATTGACGGATCAACTTTGTTTCGACTAACTAGTAGGAGTTTGGGCAATGTCGCTTTGGAATTCGATTGCGAGCCACAGCAGAACGGAAGTTTTGACTTTTAGACAAAAGTCAAAGTATAGTTTGCTATTTGTTGACGAGAGATGTCGCGCTTTAGAAGTCTAATTTATTGATTTTATGTAGAAACGATTTTTCTTCTATGATGTTGAATGAGATATATTTGCATACAAAGGAATTTTTATTAAGAAACATATTACTTCTTTGTTTTTGAGAATCTAATCTTGATAAAAAAAAAACATTTTTAATTGGATATTGTTATAATTAAAAACAAATATTTTTATTTAACGTTATGCTTTTCCCAGTAATTTTAATATGCAAGATAATAACTGAAAAAATATAAGTAAAACAGAAATTAAAAAAAAATTACAGATAAGCCAAAAAATTAAATACTCAGAAAATATTAAATTTAACATTAAATTCAAGAAATACCTGCATCTTATCTGGAATAGTTGGTTGTAAAGGAAAAAGAAAGAAAAATGGATGGTAAAAGGGTAGGTGAATTCTTGGCGAGGAAAAGTAAAATAACACACTGAAGTAGCTACTTCTCGCAGGTTCTAAGGAATGCGAACTTTAAGTGCAGTCGAAGGATCCATCAGCGTCAATGAAAATCTTATATCCTACCACAAAAGTTGACGAGATTGGACGCCGTCAGGAAAAAAGATACCAACACAACCTTCAATGCCTACAATTTTTGCATGTAATGGCAAATTGATCTGAAAACTTCAGTTACATTTGTATTCGGAGTGAATTATTATTTTAAACTTTTAAAAATTAAAATTAGTTTAAACTTTTTTTCTAAATCTTGAAACTAATTAGTGACAACCGCCCACAAGTGTATAAATAAAAAATACATTAATTTGTTAAATAATAAGATTTTCGAGTATAACTAAAAAAATTCAAATTTACTTTGTAATGTATATTAAAGATTTTGAAAGTGTTCTAAAATTAAATTATTTTATAATAAGTCTGTTTATTTGAAATAAAAAATAACAAATTACAAAAACTAAAACGCTACGGCTTCTTGAGTGATAAAAGTACAAATACATCTCTCAAGAGAAGTACACGTTTAATTACCATCTCTATTGCAATGGAATAACGAAACTTTTTCTAATTAACAAATGTACATTTCCAACAGTCCCACGATACCACCTTGTGATTCGACTAAATAAATACTCTACTATGGAGTTACTCACTCTTATCAGATTAAAACTACAGGATGCGCGTACTCCTTTGAGACGCGAGGTTCGTACTTTTTATTTATCGACCAAGCTCCAATTTCTTACGTCACGAAGATAAAACTCTCAAGAGCGCATCTACTAGGTCATTAAAAAGTTTCAACGTTTCCGCAATAATAACCAGCGTATATATGTAAGGATCTAGTAGGAAAACAGTCGAGGACTGAAATTAATGAATGTCGTGGGAGGTAAAAAGTCGCATACGCGCGATATTTTGCCGAGGCCTTTTTTGAGAGAAATAGGAGAAAACGATGCGACTTGAAGAATATGGTACGAATTCTTCTCGCATCAAAGTCTTGTTTTTCGCGTAAAAAGAGGATATATGAGTAAAATGATTGGGGTGTTTAATATTTTTCTTTAATGTTTACCAAAAAGTCCACAAAAAGAAATTACGTTTCTTTTTAACGAATTTTAATAAGAAATAACATGTTTTTGATGTGATAAAAGTCTAATAAATACCAAGGATATATGTTAACATAAAAATTATGAGTATATTCATTTATTCATTCAAGTTTTTTTTAATGTGTCTTATTCTACACAGATGTATTTTTTCACTATAATACTTAAATTAAACTATAATTACATATATACATATACGCACACACATACGTAAATACAACTATAGTTTTTTTTATAATCGCAAGGTATGATTCTTTGTAACATTATCTCGGAATCCAATTTTAACTTTAATTACAATTTTTTGTTATCTATCTATCTATTCTAACTTATTTCGGAATATACGCCATAATATATAAAAAAAATATATTATAAAAAGATTATAATTTACTTGAATAATAAGTAAAAATATTATTTTTATGCTAGCGTTAGTTTTCTACGATTTTAAAAAATGATTATTGCACACCAAAAAGCGCATTAAAACTTTTTAATTGCGATTCTTTTTCACTATCTAAATCGTGACAAATGTCGGCAATATGCAAAAAGTTCACAATGTGAACAAAGTTTTATCTTATCGCTTCTATTTCTTACTGTTCTAAATAGTAAAAAAAGATTTAATGTATATATTAAAAAAAATATTTACTGCATTACTTCACATTACAAAAAGTAACTGCAAAATAGTAACTAAAACAGTAGCTATATAAAACATCTTGAAAAGTAACAAAAATTCAATATTGTCTAACATGAATCGCGTGAAACTCGTAACTCTTCTATTAATTATAAGTATCGTCTTAATTGAAGAGGTAACAGCATTTGCAAGGATAGCAAGAAACACCAAAAAGGAGACCATAATACGCTTAGTCTTTGACAAGAAACTCTCCGAATCTGACGCTTGTAGCAAATGTAAAATAAAGGCCAAAGACGACTATTACATAATTGTAGACTGATTGTAAATTAGCTCACCTATCCAATCAAACAAATAAAACAACTTTGCAATCAATTTGTATAAGAAAACTTGCATTATTAAATATTCCAAAAAAGCGCAACCACAGCCACCATCCTCACTCTACGAGCTCCGTCATTGTCCATTGGCGCCTTCGCCGATTCCGTTCGTCACTCGACTCTGATTACCGAGACACCTACTCTCAACACACCACTCAGCCGTCTCAAAGCCCTCCTCCGTCGTCTTCAGCGTCGACCTACACCCGGCTCGAATGTACATAACAAAAGCCGAAGCCAACTCCGCCAACAGACGAGCGCTAAGACAAAGGACGTGCTATCTTGGGCCGAACCGAAATTTCGCCTGACATCGTCAACAGCCGGGCTTCTATAGTGTGTATTTGAACTTCCGCCGATCCGCGTACGTGCGCGCCTTTATGCAAGTGCGCGTGATCTCCCTGCTGAAAAGATGAGCGTGCACTGAGTTGTAGGGCTGATATATCACTCGGATCGAGATAGGCGTGTGTATCTAGAGTCTTAAAAGAGGAAGAGAGATAGAGACAATGATACGGATAGATACTAGACTGATTCGCTAGCAATGAACAAATGTTTGAGTTACGTGACTGACTAATCAGCTAAGTTTGATTTTTTTAGACAAATAAACTTTTTTTAGAAAAAGTTGGTTTCGACAAAAACAGAAGGTACATTTTTTTATTTTAGGACTATGTAGGACAGTTTATTCAAAAAATTATCTGATAAAATCCTGTGAAAATGATGGTAATTATGAAACATTAGGAAGTGTGATAAGAGTTAATGTGTTTCGTGACAATTACCCATAGAAATATATTACCATACTTTTTTATCAAAAATTACGTTAATTATTTACACCATATTTTCGCCACATTTTATTCTGCGTTGATAAAACGAAAAAATACAATATATTTTTCATTAGTTTTAACAACTTTTATATATTTTCCAGCTTTTGAACAGCGATCCCATAAATACGCAAATTACCGAATTAATAAAGGATTTTAATATAAATGTTCTGTATAAAATTAAAATTAAAAGCGTTCAAAGCCAGCGCAGCCGTGAAAAAACCTCTTTATATCGGCGTTGCTCCGCGGCACAAAGAAAGTAATGGAAATAGCGCTCGCAGCTAACCGGGCTAAAAGCACCGACCTTAGCGAGCGGGAAACGCGCGGAAAAATACAGAGAGACTGAAAGAGCCAGGAAGATGTATCCAAAGGTGCAGGAGAAATCGACGGCCGAGTGGAATGTACGTCGGACGTCCGGGGAACTTTGTTCGGTCATTCTCCGACTGAATGCAGGAGAAGAATCAATAGAAGAGACGAGAGAAAGGAAAAGAAGGTTTCCAAAAAAAAGGAAAACTACGACGCTTATATATACCACAATCGGATGTCACGTTCGCTAGTCAAAGAGTCACGTTGTGTGTAGTCAGCTTTTAATGACGGGAAGTAGGATGAGTGCGTGTATGAGTAGGCGAAGAAAGCACTGATGCCGAAAAGCCGGTGCGTGATTCTGGATTAACTGCGTCTCACTGGATTGAGATTTGCGCACATGTCTACGACAGCTACAGAAAGTATGAGTA
>JAPYZA010006840.1:0-13897 GCA_030522685.1 Eupelmus azureus
TTGATAGACTATTCCCGAGGATGTATATAGCTGAGAACAAGGAAATAAGGAAGTTGTTTCTGATCTTTGACTTGCGGAAAAAACCTCCTACGCGCGATGTGGTACTTTACTCGGACTACCATTTGTCTTGGTCGTTCCGGCGATTGAATAGCGCTGGAGGAGATATCCGAAAAAACAGTAGCGCTGATGTCATCGCAGAAAGTCGTTAAGACGTTGTCGCAGAAAATTTATTAGGCTCGGGCAATGTTGGTGATTTTGTTGATGTAGTACTCTACTATTTTATAAATAAATGTGAGGCGAGTACAGGTTCAGAAGGTAGTGCTATGGGTCTTTTGGAAGATACTATAATTTTCAAAATAATAAAAATTCGTGTCTTTATTTTTCTTTTGTGGTATAACCATTTCCATCACGTAAAATGAGTCGTACACGACTATAACCAATAATCAATTCAACGTTTGTGCAACGTTTCCTACACACCTTCACACTCGTACGTATACGCCCATACACACCCACACACCAAGCGTTAAACTCGCGTTGCTCTTTTAGCTCCCCCTCCCTGCCTCACGCGTTTCAAAGCTTCGCCCTGCGCGCTGTAATGATTAATCAAGCAGGTGTCCACGCGCTCGCTCAGCCGTGCGTTCGAGGCAGGGACTCATAAACGAGCCAGCTCGCTAAACTTTCCTCTGGGGAGAAAGAGATTGGCGACGGCGTTTCGCGCGCGTAGTCGTAAAATCCCGTCTCTGTAGCTTTGGCCTCTCGGTATATATGCGCGAGCGTTGGCTAAGCTGCAGCGGCGATGCGCCCTTGATTACGTTATCTCTCGAGAATGTAGAGATTAAATGCGAGATGAAGATCGTGGCCGTGTCGATCTAGGGATGATTTATTCGTGATGGGATGGGATGATGGTAGTCGTGGGTGGTGTTTGGTGAGAGTTGTTCGTTTTGAGTATTAAAGTGATGGTTATTTTGTTTTAATAATGGTTATAAATTGGACATTAAGAATGGGTAAATTGATCTTTTTTGATAAATTTTAATGTATTCAAATTTATATTTTATTTCTATAATATAAGTGCCTTCTAAGTATAAAATCGTACATATTCGGAAGTACATGCAGAAGATGCAAATCTATTCGATGAATACATAAATTTATGCAGAAATACGATTTATTTATAGAGATAGGTATCAGTTAGGAATATAGATGTGACAGCCAATTCAATGCAGAAATATTGCTAAATCGATTAAGAATACGGTTTGAGGTTGCAAACTTTGTTAAACACGTAGATAGTTAGAATAGTTTATTATCATAATCATTGTATTTCCCGAAACAAAGTTTATAGGTTGAATTTAATTTACATATTCTATTTTTATTAGTATAATAAGCTAAACTTTAACTACCTATTTACAGTTAAAATTAAATAAAATAAACATCCTTTTTATCAATTTATATTTCCCTCGACAAGATATTTTCAATTTCAATAATTAATTCTAGATACCAACGTACTCTTGGTCAAAGACTTCCATTTATAACGCGTCACTAGAAGTGAATGTTTTAAATGAAAAATAAGGCTTGAAAAGAAAAAAAAAGATAAAGTAGGTCTTGGGTCAAACTAGCAGGTCAGTCCGTCCGTTTTGAAGACCGGAAAACGGATCCATTTGAAAGCCAATACAGGTCTCCGGTCAGGCAGTCACGTCTGGGGACGAGCTCGAATATTGAGTTAAGATGCACGACGGTCCCTTGGCTTTAGTTCGTGTATTTCGATCTCATGATCTCGTATTTATAGAGTGTTATCCGTGAAAAAATATAATGGATGAAAAATAGATGTTAAATTTTTTGTTGTTGAATTTTTTCATTTCTTATTCTTTAGATTTCTTAAAAAGGAATCGGAATTATTTTTGCCAAAGTCGTTCAATAATGTATTTTTACATTATTTTCATGACGAGGAACAGCGAGTGTTATGCTTACAGGGTGATTTGTTTTCTAAGTTACATAAAAGCTTTGAAGTTTCTTGTTTAAGCTTAGTAATTTATGGTGGAAAACTTTGTTATGTTTACAGAAGCGTTAAGCTTGTGGCTTAGGTCTCTACGTACTTTTCTTTATTAACCATTTTTCGCTGATGCAAGTTTCCGGATTACGCATTTTCCCACTTTATACGAAACAAACATTCATTTCATAGCACACCATCCCTTCACATCAAAATAAAACATCAATTAAAAAAAAAAACCCCTCCATACTACAAATAAATCTAATCTTTAATTTTAAACTCTCAGCAAACAGCGCAACACGAGCCAATTCCTCCTCTTTGTTCCCAAGATTTCCAGCCTGCTACTCTCGAACGAAATTCCGCCTACCCTTTCCCAAGTAGTGCCTAGGGGGCGATAATGCGTTCACGATGATATTAACTCCCGGGTAAAAGCCCCGCGCGCCGCTCGTGAGTCCGCTTAAACCGGCGCGCTGCGCTGACCACTTAAGTGCCGCGCTCTCGTGTAAACTAATAAAAGTTTTCCTTGCTTCGGGAAATTCGGCGCTGTAATTTGCTTCGAGTTTTGGATGAGATGGGAAGTGTTTGTTTAGTTTTTTTGTTTTTGTTTTAAATCTAGTGCTGGTATTGTGGGTGGATTTGGTGATGCGGGTTGTTGGTAATTTGGGATTTTAGTTAGGGTTCGTTGTGATGGTAATTGGATGTTTTGGATGGTGGCGTTGTTATTCAAGATGCTTTTAGTAATATGAGATTAATGTGAAGATTCGGAAATTGTGCTTTTAAATAAAAAAGATTGGTAAAACTAATTTCTTTTAATCAATGAAAATTATTTCAGCTTTAAATATTCGATTTTCTTACCTAAAATTAGTTGTTAAACTTCAGTTTAACGAAATTTACCGAAGGTTTCGGACTATGCTGAAAATATCTACACTTTCATTATTACAATATTTTAAAATTTTCAACTTACTACTGCCTAATAAAACTATAATATTCAATTCAAAATTCTTCATGAAAATTCTTGTCCCCATCAAACTTTATTACCCTCTCTCTCTACACCGGCCGATCGTTCTTCCGAAAACCCCCTAAAATTTTCAGTATTTTTTTCAATATTTCAATGATATATCCCCCCACGGCGCTCTCCCACTATGTAAGCGCGCGTATATAGCCTCGCGTCAGAAATGGCTCAGTCTAAGTGCGCGTAAAACCGTAGGGCCGGAGATCTCCTGCATTGCTGTAGGGGCAAGTCGTGTGAGAATTTCCACGCGCGCTTTCACTTTATGTAATTTCTGGCGCGGACTTTGACGCTCTCTTACTATGACGCTTGCGTTTTAGTGCCTCGGGGCCATTATATATTTTTTTTTAGCATTTTCCGGGATTTTCATGGTTTAATTAGGTCGTGAAGGCTGAGAGACGTTGGGTGTTGTAGTAAAATTAAATTAAGGGTTTCTTTTATAAAAAATTATGCCGATATGGATAGTTTTTGTTTTAAATAAAAAAAATTATGGTGATAAAAGCATTTTTGCTTGCACCGGCAAAAATGAAGTTTCAAATGAAAAGAAAAATCTCTTTCATATGTATTTTCAATTAGTTATAATTGTTTCAATATTTTTATAAAAATTTTCTGCACAAATTAATCGGATTCCGTTGAAATATTTTATATTAATGCAATATACTAATGGAAATAATAATGCAATTAAATGAATAATTACATATTTGAAATGTTCAACTGCAACACCCACATTACAGTGTGCAAAGTCTAAACTATTCCATATGTTATGCATATATGTAAACTAAAGTTCAAATTACATTTCTAACCTACATACAAAACCATCTTGCAATTAGTTAATACCCAGCACTTAATAAACCAACTTCCTCGTTACCAACATCACTTTACCCATTCACAATCAACAACAATAAGAACACCATTACAATACATCACCGGCCTGATTAAATCGCGCAAAATAACAAATTCCGGATTCAAAAAACGAATTTCCCCAGCACCGACAAAAGAAATCAGCGCTCATCCCCCCAGCGCTTTCTCCCAGTTATGAAAATACGCTCCAGATCAAGACAAATACAAAACAATTTGCGTTCCATTCTTGCGCCCAAACAATGCACTTGCCGCTCCGCGCGTACGCGGAATTTCAACTAGAAGTCAGCCGCCTTCGATCCGCCGGCCGATATTAAAACTGACTCTTATAAAGCACACGAGAAAATTCCAATCGCGCATGCATAATTAACGAGGAGGGCGTGCGCAATTACGTTTCGCTTAATCGGCCGACGGGCCGCTGCGCTCGTCCTGGATGTTTATATTTAATACAGCGAGACGAGATGCAGACGAATTTAAATCGTTGCTGGCGTATGCGGGGCGCCCGATTGTCGAAGGTAAATATAAATACGCGCATTGAAAATATACGGGGCGCGCGAGCTCATTACGAATTTGCGCATGATGGAAATAAATGACGAGATGAGAATCGGCCTGGAAATGTTAACTCGGAGGGAAAATTTGCGAGGATGAGGGATGAGGGTGAGGAGGTACGTGTGTGGATAAAGGTGTCGTTAGAAGTAGCTTTTATTTTATTTCAAAGTTTTGGTGATATAAGAGCTTTTTTAATGTTTTTGTTATTTTGGGTTGAATTTAAGTTTGGTATATAGAGGGTTCAGAGTACAAAGAGGCGAGGTTCGTTGTCACATGTTTTTGAGGAAATGCTATTGAGTTCTTTAAAATCGATATAAATAGTGTTTGGAAAGTACAGAATATGAGAATAGGTATAAGTCTGCAATTTTAAAATATAGATCTTTGGTTATTAAAAAAAACCAACTTTTCAAAATAGACTTGGTTTACTTTTGCACTGAGCCCTCCATATAAGATATATTCTCAAAACCAAAAATACACTATCTATTTCTTTGTAAATCGGATTGACTTTTCTTCGAGCGAATCAAAAAGGATTCGAACAGAAGGTATAATACAAACCGAGTTAGTAGATAAGGCCGAGTATGGCGAATCGTATATTTGTCGCTCAAGCATAATTTTTTTTAAAATTGAAGTGATAAATAATATTTAAATAATCTATTGAATGTATTGCATAATAATGAAAGTGAGAACAATTTATAGTATGTAATAAAATGTCATGTTACATATGTAACACTGCGCCTCGAAGAATTAATTATACTTACCATTAATTTACACTTCTTAATTACCTACCCTTTTCAACATATTTATCTATTTTAACATACTTTAAACATCTTCCAAAAATTGAAAAACACTCGAAGATCCACTAAAAATTCAACCGCGCACCGCGCACAAAACAAGCCCAAACAGTAACCTTCCAAAACGAGCGCTTTCGCAAATTTCCACGCCCTCACCTTCCTGATTCAAAACATCTCGTTATCCGTAGCGAAAAGAGCGGAGCTGGCAGCGCGCTCGCATCGAGCAGCGCGCGAGCTGCAACAACCGAGATAAACAGGAAAGTAGCCGGGGGCGCAAAACAAAAGGGCCGGGAAATTACAAGGGACAGGAAAGGAAGATTAGACAGATGAATAGGCTAAACTTTAATGAGAGTGCGAGCAGCGCTGCCGCCGGCGTCGGGAGATGAAAAAAAAGGAAGAGGTAGAATCGCGAGTGGATGTGCAATAAAGGATTTGAAGGGAGGAAGAGGCGTGTGCGTGGGAGCGAGGGGAATACAGAGGAAGGATCAAACGTTGGCTATTTTGAGAGTTGTTGGAAGTCGGTGACTACTGGAATTTTCCGGGAAGAGAGATTTATTGAGAAGTGTATACGTTTGATGTTGAGATGAAAAGGTTAAGTGTACTTATTAGCAATATTTTTTATTTCATGACTCTTTGGTAGTGGGTATCGTTCGATTCTGAGGGTCGATGGAAGCGTTTTAGAGGCCTTTTATGGACTGTAGTGCAGCGGAGATTTGAAGGGCATAAATTATTGAATTCAAAAGTCTTAAAATAGAGAAATACTCGTAAAACATATGAATTACGATCGGTTTTAAATAAGTTTAGAAAATAAGACTTTTCAAAACTGTAAATAAATTGGAAATAAGATATTGGTACGTATTTCTTTAAAAAAAAAAATATTTTATAAAACTTCAATTTCTTAGTGGATATCGTAGCTTATAATAAGATAACAATTTTTTTTTATCGATTACAAATTTAAGGACAAAAAGTTCAAAGTCCTCTTAAACATCTACTTACAAAATAAAATCCAATTTCAAACCAACAAAACTTTCTCCAAACCATCGCACGCACTTCAAAATTCCCAATACTCATCTCGCCAGAGCCCTTCGAAAAACGAAAAAACCCCCAAATCAAAAACAAAATCCTCAAATAACACCAGCACACAGACCCTCTCCGAGTGATCCGTCGTCGAGTCACGCGCGCTCTCAGCCCAAACTGCAGCAGTCGCTTCGGCTGGCACGCGCAGACACATACGGCCAGCTGGCAAAACTATCGGAATGCGAATGCGCCGCGCGCTCATCGAGCCAAACTTCCGAGGTTTTCGGACGAGGAAGTCGAAATTTACCGTGCGACTCTGCCGGAGAGTGTGTCTCTTAGTTTCGCGCGCTCGACAGCACGCCGGAAACTCGATTTCGCTCTCCACCCATATGGAGTCGAGCGAGCGCGGATGCGGAAAAAAGGAGGAGCTGAGAGGCGGGTGGGTTTAAGAGAGAAGGCTTGGGATGAATTTGGTTGGGATTTGCTGGGTTTTGGTTTTGAGGCTGGATTTATGAGATTTATGGGGAGTTGGATCGGTTTGGAAGAGTGTTGAGATGAAAAGAGTTGGGGATGAATCGATGGGGTTCCGTGATTTACTAATGTTAAGATCAGTTACGGTTAATACTCGTTAAATTTTGAAGTATTATATTAAAAAAATATTGAATTAATTCCTTCATGTTTGAAGATGTTGGGAAAGAAAAATCAATTCTATTTTTGGCTAACCGAAGACTAGAAAAATATAAATTTAAATTTTTATAAAAATTCCGAATTTTATAAGTATTTAACAAATAAAAAGTATTTTAAACAATAATTTAACATCTATTGATAAATTCTGAACAGTAAAACTTAATGTAATATTTCAATAAAAGAAAATATAAAAAAAGTACTAATTTTCGCGTTAAAATATTTTAAAATTCAAATATTAAATGCTTCAACACTTTTTAACTCTCAATTTTTCCCAAATGTAAGCTTGAAAAAGTTCCAATTACATCTCTAATCAAAATTTTCGCTATGATGTACAAAATAATTATTCTACGCAAAATTAATAGCTTCCTTCTTCTAGATTATCATCAGTAAAATCGTTCAAATCACAAATACATTGTAAGCGCAGCTGCAATATATTTATAATTCAAAGTATTCATCACTGCAGTCGGGCAAAAAAGGAAAGCCCGCCAAGAAGTCACCGGTTCCGCTCCTAACTTTTCATCGCGCGGCACGCGATAAAAGAAGATCCCGCGCCGGATTTCAGCTCCATTAGCCCAGTTTTTCCTCCCCGAAGATACGATCCTACGAAGTCTCGAGTTTGCGAAAATTGCATTTAAAAACTTTAATATCACTCGATTCTTTTATTGAGCGCGCACATACACGAATGCATACAAACGCGCGCTTGCTGCCTTCATTGTCGCTCATAAAATTTTCATAGTGGTCACGAGAATTGTCACGCCTTCGCGCGGGCTGACTTTAGCTTCGCAGCCGTCTATTCTGCAGTCGCGGTTCTACGCGAATGTGTCTTTTTTTTAAAGGATATAGTTCTGTGTTAAAGTTTTATGGAGACAGTTTGGGAGTAATATTGAGATTGATCGGATGAAAGTGTGGAGAAGGGTATATTTTGACGTTGCTTTGTATTGGTGAAAATTATATGTAATTTAAAATATATTTCATTGTCGTTTGATTGACGGTTGTGGTACAATCATTAATAATCTGGATTTTTATACAAAAAAGATGTTTGAAAAAATATTCTGACTATTAAAATATGCAAATCTTGCATATTTTCTTATTCATGAATACTTGTGCACATATGTATAGATATGCACAGATATTTCATATTTAGATAATTTACATATTTTTATAAACATCTTTTCTTACGTCCAAAGTCCAAGCATTAATACTTTTACAATTATTTTCCTATAAAGATATAATTATAAAAATCATTTTTTAAATCTATAATATTCACTGCTAATGGCATATTTATATCCGCTTTTATTATATTGGATTTTATTTGATGACCGAGTGAACTTTTCATATTAAAGAAAATTAATACATTAGTACGAAAAGGATTTTTAAAATCAATGCATATACATATATTGTGAATAAATGTTGTTAATGTGTACCAGAGTGTATAATATATATTCTTTGAAAACAATAAATACTTTTATTGAAGTGGGAATTTAAAAAAGAAATGTTTTTGTTGTATATTTATTCTCCATATGTAATTGAATTTCAAAGCCGAAAGAAATCTTTTAAATTTTATATTCGTTTGTATATTTGTTTTCGTATCATAAAAATTTAATTTTCCTCTGTTAAATCGAGAAGTCTAAAAGATATTAAGTTATAAAGAATTAAATAAAGCTACGTTTGTCATACCTTTCACAAAAAATGCATAAAAAAAAACATTTCTACGGTAAATTCCCAATTCATTTTTCAATAGCCAAAACAATTCGACCAATAAATCTACATATTAAAAATAAAAAACCAGAAAAATCTAACATCAACAAAACTAAAACCAACAATCTCAACTCTAAAATAACCCCAACCAACTCCACCACGCGTCAATCCCCATCAAACCCAATCGACCTACAAACCTCACCCACATCTGTCCCCAACTCACCTGCTTAGTGGCGGTGTAGCTCGTGATCTGCTGTAGCCGGCTGCTCAGCATCTTCGTGTCCGGATACTGTAGCTGCAGGCCGTTGTTACGCTCGGCCGAGGGCTGCTTGTTGTTCCAGACGCTCGCCACGCCGACGACCACCAGCGCGATCAGTAGTATTATCCCGATCAGCAAGGCCAGAGTCACGATTTTGCTTCTCGGCGATATTACCATCGCCATCTTGACGGCTCGCTTGCTTCTATTTCTTCTCGCGTATCTTTATTACGTCTCGGTACTCGAGGATTGACGACACGTCGGGAAAATGACGGCTGACCATTCGCTCGATCATCTGTCCGGGTTCGCTTTTATTCTGGACGCTGATTTCTTGGGTGAAATCTTTGGGATTTTTTGGTGGTAAGATTGGTGGAAAGATCGCGAGCTCGTCGTGTCGATGTGTCTTTTTATTTTCTCGTCCGAAAAAATATATTTATATATGTGGATATGTAGTCTCTGTGTTTTTCTTTGTTATACTCTGGTTATATTATACAGGACGCGCGTTTCCTAACAATTTTCGCTCGCTTTAAACGTAACTCTGCTGCGTATCAACGTTTTCATAAAATCTTCGGTTAAACATTCAACAATCCAAGCATATCTCTGATAATACATCTATACCTTCTATAATTCTCTTATATCCTTTACATTAACCACCCCTTCCATTAGATCCTCTCATTTTCCACCCCAACCGTGCTTTAAACTATCCCCTTCCGTATATTCTCACTTTTCGTCTCACTATATTGTTATTTCAACGTCTCTCCCGTCCTTCCCCTCCTTACAACTCGCTGTGCATTGGACATTGCTAATTTCGCTTTTTCTCTCGCCGAGCGCCTCCAGGACTCGCTGTTTCTCTCTGGTAACCGGATGCACCTGTAAGATACGAGAAACCCAAGCGGTGCGCTTTTAATTTTTTTCTCCTCCCCTGGTGCCTTCCGCGCTGCGCGTTTATATATCGCATCGTTCTCTCGTTCCGCCGTCTCTTTTTTCGAGCACTCCCGCTCGTTTCTTCGCTTTTTATTTCGCGGCAGCGCGACGAGAGCCGTAGGCTACAGTTTAAATTACTCTAAACGACGGGGAAATTACACGCTGAAAATGATGTATGATATTGTTCCGCTTTTTTTCTGCTTTTATTTTTTATGCAGACAAAAAAATCATACCGAAATTTTGCGCGCGACGCCCGCCCTCCGTGAGTGCGAGTGACAAAAAATGAATATTACGAAAAGAATTATTGTGATAAATTTTTTAAGCTTCTCACGATAACACGTGCTTTGTGTGAAAAAGTGTGCTCATATTTTAAATGTGGAAAAATAGCGAGCGGGCTTGAGTAAAAAATCACTATATTTTTATTCAATAGTTTTTATTATCGTTTTTGTACGGACAGTGGGTGCAATGTTTATTTTTAAAGTTGTAAGCTTCTTCATTTATAATTTTGGTCGTAGAATAACCTTGGCTATTCTTGAAAAAATTTGATAAGCAAGCTTAATAAATATTTTATATGCATTTTAATTGTCAATTCAATAATAATCACAAATACATATTTAATCACATCTACGTAATAATACATTATTAATGTTTCACCGTTTACTAAAGCTTTATCTTAATCATAAATAGATTTTCCAAATAGTTCTAGCAAAAAATCGTTTAATATAAACTACAAAAATATACAGATTTCACTCTGAAAAGATACATAAAGATAGATTTAACAAGATTATATCTATTTCTATATTAATAAAATTCATCAAATCAATTATATACATTTTGATACATTAATTTGATTATAAATTTAAGATGAGATATCGGTTTCTAATATAAAATCTAATTGAGAAACTTGTATAAAAAATATTAGTAAAAAATTTAATCAAGTTTCTGCTTTAAAAAATTAATTTAATTATGTTTTAATTGACTGCAATTATTACTGTCTGTAAAAACGATATAAATCATGAATAAGTAGTGTAATATAAAAAATAAATATGCTAACAATAGCTTTATTAAATTGTTTTAATTGATAATAATATTAAATGAATTTTACAAAGAATAAAAGTGTATCAGATTTCATTCACTTAAATAAATTACATAAATAATTGGATTTACGATGACTTTATTGTGTTAAACTACAAAAAAGTAGAAAAATATTTATCATATTAATACTCTTATGTACTTTAATAGAATAAGTACAATTTAATAAATTTTGGCATTAATTATAGTCTACACAAAGTGCTAACAAAGCTTTACTTTGTTGTATTAAAATTTACTTCTTAATTACAATTCCTTTCCGAATCTCGGTAATGGCCAGCTCTAAAATAATAATCATTATTACTCTCAAAATACCCAACTAAATTATTTCCACCCGTAAGCCAAAGAAATGTAAAATCTCCAATTCCAAAAGTTCAAAAACTCAAAACTCAACCGATCAATAACCTCCCAACACCAACTAAAAGCCCAGTCGAACATCATCACCCACGCGCGAGCTTCATTAAACCTTCCCGGCCTAATTGCACCTACAGCAACGGCTGGAATAAAAAAAAAGGGAAGTTGCCTGTGCACAAGCTACTGGGAAAAATCGCGCGGAAAAGAAAAGAGCCGCGCGTAAAAAGGCGCGCTCGCAAAGTGAGAGAAGACAGCTTCTTTCTTGGTTACTCGCGCACATACGTGTCAAAAGACACCGCGCGAGCTCGCTTCAAAGGGTTGGGAATCCGTCGTTATGCGCGAAAGAGCCGGCGTAACCCTATCGCACTTCCTTCGCCTGGCTCTCATTACTTTCGCTTTACGCGCGGAGTAGTGTCTTTTTCTTTTTATTTCTAGGGTGGAGCTGGGATTGAATCGCCGAGATTTTTGAGATTAATTGACGGAGCTTTGTTGGAAGATTTAGAGTTTTGGGAGGGGTTGGGAGTGGATGCAGCTGTTGTTTATTGGCTCTTTTCGTCTTTTGTATCGAGAGGATATTAATGCCGGATAAATGAGAAGAGTTTTATTGATTTTGTTTCAGTGTATTTATTCTTCGTGGGTCGTTTTTCCTTACTTTCTGTTTGTAATAATTTAAAGAAGAAAAAGGGCTGGATTCACGTTTTCTGAGATGAAAGGAATTATTGATTTTTACTTATAAGAAAAGGCGTTGGTATTAAATTATAGGAGATGTCACATTCTCGAATTAAAATTACATGGCGAGCGAGAATTCAAATTTGAATTATTTCTACTCTGTATTACAATTGAGTCGATGAATAAAGTACCTTCTTATTAGTATTTTATTGAATTGAATATTAACGCTGATTTTTAACAAAGTGAAGATTATTATAAATGCGAAATCATTCCAGGTAATGTAATACTAAATGCATATTAAAAAAACCACTTTAATACAAAATTTCATAAAAATTATCATAAAGTGACACTGAGTAATTAATTAAATCTCTTGCCCTTAATCTTCGGCTTTCTTTTAATAACAAAATTTTTTAATAAAAAACGATTTTCCTTAGTCTACAATTCTTGGAATAAATTTGGGTTAATTCATCTGGAGTCTCGCCCGTAAGCAACCTTTTGCTATCTCAATAAATTTTTTTTTAACTAAACAACTCTATTGGATTTCGAGATATTTGTGGTTGCAAAGTCTAGACATTTTTATTGTTCATTAGGAAGGTAATCGATATTGCAAACAAATCCGATTATACAGAATCAGCGCAGCGTTTCGACGACAATTCGTCGTCCTCTTCATGCTATAATTTTAAACTTTATAAAAATAACGACGAATAGGTGTGTTAAACAGATCATTGAATCGGAGAATAGAAAAATCAGCGAGATCAAATTTGCGGCAGCCAATAAATCGATTTTTTAAAGTAATCTTCAGTATCATATTTTTAAATAACTGTGAATAAAGTTATTGTAGTGGTGTTATGTCTAGTTAAGAATAACTGAGTTTCCAGACATTGAACATCTTACATTTTGTATAATACATGTTGAATGAATGTGGTGTGTCAAACAAAAGAAATTATTTTGATTCAACAATAAATTTTTCGATTTACTAAATATTTAATTTTAAAATATATTAAATCAATCATCAAAATCTTTTGTAAAATATCGCGATATTTGCACTTTTTAGTACATGATTGTGAAAGGCGAGTGAAAAGTAGCCGATTTCCGATCAATACGGAGATGAAGTGAAGTAGTTACTTTAAGCACGCTATTATATAAACGTAACAAAATGTAATGTTATATTATATTTCCAAAAATTACACAGGTAAATTTAATATACAAAACAATTTTCCACAATTCCACAGAATAAACACTTTCGTTAAAACAGCAACCATACCCTTAAAAAAACCTACATTTAAAACAGTCATCACAAACACTCTCTCCAAGAAAGCTCGAAAATTCCGGAAAATAGCGTCCGCCAGAGCTTCCCCACTTCTTAAGAAAAAGCTTCCGCCGAGGCGCTTGACTTTTAAATGACGCGTCACCGCTCGAGGGGGGGAGATTCAAAATTATGACATTCTCGGCCCGGTTTTTCGTCTCTCCCACTCTTTCTCCCTTTCCTGGCGCAATTCCCGGCACGTTTGCCCCCTGTCTGCTCATCACCCCTAACGTCCTGCTCCTTTTGCCGGCCTCTCCTTGATTTTCTGGCGAAAACGGAAGAGAGAAGCTTGGACGCGCTAAATACCGAGCTGAAGGCTCCGGGCTGCGATCGAGAGGGCTTGAGAATGACGAGAATTCGGTCCTGACGTTTTAATGCAGTGGAGAGAGGAAATGGCCCTTTCTGGCTGTGGTTGTTGCTTGTGAAGATTTTTGTAATATTGACGGTAGTAATTGTGTGCTTTTTTCGTAGGAAACAATTTGAGAAAGTGGGGATGGAAGTTTGGTTATGATTTCGTTAAGTTTTTATATTATCGAGGCTTGCTGCATAAGTTTAAACGAGTTCCTTACAATTTACATCCTTTTTAAAAAAGTTTCTTGAGGCTGCATAAAATTACAAGTCTTTACAGAAACTTAACTTTTTAAATTCCATCGATTAACTTTTCCAAATTACCAGCTCCAGAAGAATTAACCAGAACCGAGTTGAAAAA
>JAPYZA010006842.1:0-20439 GCA_030522685.1 Eupelmus azureus
CACACATCAAAATTCCACTAGCAAAGAAACCACAACTAAAATCCAGATAAACCCGATTGCGCCAGCTGATGATCTCCCGCCAGATGTCGCTACTTCCTAAGCGCTGCATTCCTCTGCCCACATAATGCATCGAGATCGGTATAAAAAAGCCCATCTCTAGAGTCGTCTGTGTGACACCAGCAAGAGATCTCGCTGTTACGCAACTCGGCGCAATTGTTATCGTGTCTGAGCGTCTCGCATGTACACGGGAAGTCTGATTAAGCGCGGTACAGACGACGACGATAAATATCTATTACCGTTACTCTGATGCGGGGGAGGATCGACGCGTTTATTTACCTCGAAAATTACCCAATCAGGTTCGTGGGGGGTGAGATAGATTCGATAGATTCGGAAATTGAACGCGCGAGAAGGATAATTTATTCGCGGCTCTGTGTAATACCGATTTTTCGAGGAATCGGTGATGTAAAGGATGACGATCGACGGGCCGTATTGTCGATTGATTAATAACGGGTATTGATTGGTACATTATACCAGATCGAAGTAAGAAAATCGTGTGCTTCTCTTTGCAATGTGATTCAGGCGTAATTTGATGTCATCATGTGTGGAATTTCAGCAAATCATCTGAATTTAGTAACGGCCATATTAGGCCCTAAAATAATCCTAATTAATTTTCTATAGAGACGACTCCAGCAATTACTAAAACCTACCATTAACAAAAATTAATTAACAAATCAAATCAACAAAAAACACATTCCCCGAAATCCACTATCTCAGGATTCCCCGAAAAATCGGCGCCCGTTAGATTATACACCGCCGATGATGTAAAAGTCACTTTGCCGTAACTCTTCAAATCAATCGCGCGGCTAGTATTTTTTCCCCTCGCGAGCCAAACAACAGCGATAAAGCGCAAAAACCACGACGCAATATAATTCGGCGATTGCATCTCGGCGGGGAGGCTAAAAATGCATCGAGCCTATCGGCGCGGCGCGTACAATGACCTGCCGGCTATTAGCTCCTTATCGAATTCCCCCGACGATTACGGCCGGCAGTTGCGACTCGTGGTCATTTTTTATTACCGGAGTCATTCTATGCGCCGCGTTTATCTGCAACGAGCGCGGGGGGGAAGTACGAGCGATTTATATCGGCTATCCGCGTGTTTGTTTGCCGCGGATGAATCCGTTGTTTTCGCGGGGCTTTAAGGATTGATGGTTTGATGGAGGGTTTTAGTGGTTTGGGTGGGTTTTGATGAGGGGAAGGGTGGTAAGGATTTGTGGGTTGTTTACGCGGGGTTTATCTGCTTTTTTTTAATCTATGTTGACATTTGCGTTTATCTTTTTCATGTAATTTTTTAGTCAATGGACAGCTCTTAACAATGAATTTTAATTTTTCGCATCTACTTAATTTTCATAAAACTCAAATGCACAACTTATTATCAAACCTGCACTTTAAACATACAGAGGTCACATAAGAATAAAATTTCCATACTTAATAACGAGCAGACTTTTTATCGCGCGTTTATTTTTAACCGCAAACAGAAACACAGAACAATTAAACAATCAGCGCCGCCTCAACCGCAAAACTGTTACAATGCAATCAATTACTTAGATATGTTAAAAACAGGCCGAGCAGTGTACATAAATTCGCGAACTAGCGATTACCCAATTACGCTCACGGCGCGTAAAACGGTTCAAACGGTTACATAACCCAGCGCTGGCAAGAAGGTCGAGAGCGCGGCGCAACCGGCTAATTTCCTCGCATTAATTTCCGCCGCGGCCGAAGGCCACTCTTACGCGCCGCCGCGAAATATCAAAAACTTTTGTTAATACACTCTCCGCCGGCAATAAAGAAAAGAAGAAAAAAAAACGAGACAAATTCCCAACCTCATTATCGCCGAGCTACAAAGTCAGAGGAGTAGCGGTGCTTGAAATCGCTCTAGCCAAGGTAATTATTAACTATGCAGTAATAAATAACGACTTTTATGAAGTAGAAGAGAGAGAGAGGGGGGGCTTACGTAATACTCGCGCCGAGCGATAGTAACTGCACATCTAGTTCCCGTTCACCGCGCTTAGGCCGGGGTAATATCATTGTGCTGCAGCGCCGGTTCAGCTTGTTTGCTCTCTTCGATCGGCTGCCAGTGTGTATGCGGCTTTTATTAATTTTAACGGCCCGTTTCGCTGGCTTTTTAAACGGGCGCGTGCGCATGTGTGTATATACGCTCCGGGGCGGCAATTAATTCGTAACGTGGAATTAGCACGCGGATTGCGTTTAGCGCGGACAATGTTTCAGGTTTATGATGGCTTATAGTGTAATATTTTGTTCTAAGCTGGGATAAGTGGGTTATACGGCTGGGTGTTACGTTTTTAGCGTTGGAGAATTTTTGAATATGGTCGGGGCATTGGGAAATTTTAACGATTACGAGGTTAAATATTAAATTGAAAACTCACTTGCGCAAAGCTTTAATACGCTGTTTATCCTTTTTTCTTTGCGCTTTTTGTGCTCTCCGTGAGAAATACCGTCGGCGCTGATAAACCGCTACAATAATAAGTAAGTTAAGGCGAAAAAAATCGTTTTCTAAAATCGCGCGAAAGTATGAATCACGAAGCCACGTCACATCGACCTGCAGCATAACTCAAAAACTCACTTCAGTCCCTGCACCGGCGCAATAAACAGTTAATATATTTCCCTGCGAAGATTAGCCAGACAGGCCATTAAGATACGACCTGAAGTTACCAAAGCCGCGTTACATCAGCGAGATTCCGAGTACTCTCAGCTTGGCACCCGCAAAAATTGCAGCCGCTCAATTAAAATTAATACACTTCGTCTCTTCAACCTAATTAAATCGGCATAACGACGCGACAATAACGAGCGATTTATATTCAAGAGCGCGCGGATAATGTTCCAGTCGCTCCTCTACGTGCCATGTATTATTCTCCTGAACATATTACTCCCCCCCCTGGTGTATATGCGCGAGGCGTGCATGTAATCGCAAAGTCATTGTCTCATGCAAGGCTTGCACAATGAATTTAAAGCGAACGGAAAAATATATAATCCGTTCGGCCGCAAACAAATAAGCGCTGGCTGAGAGTGTGTGCATGCGAGATCGGCGAGTGTACCGACCTTGCAGTTCTCGGCTCCTTTTTTTTTTATATTATCAGTTTTGCGTAATTCAATCGGCGGATCAATGCCTTTGGATTGTTGCATGCTTCTTAGAGGCATGTTTTTCTTTTTGCCGCTGGAAGGAAGTTCTACAAGGAGACGATGGAGATGATAAGCGGAGCTTTGTTTACGCGGGGCTTGATAAGCGATTGGCGCGTATGACTTTGAAGGTTTGGATATTTATATTGTTTTATTTTTTTAGATTGCTGGAACGCGTGTACTGTTATTTTACGGGAATCCTTAGAGTCAAATTAGTATTCTGAGAAGATTTATATAGATTTATTAGATAATTTGAAATTACTACGTGTCAATTGAAATCTTAACGTACATCTCTAGCGAAATTGTTTATATGTTGATTTATGTGTAAAGTAACGTGGATTTTTGTAAAACTGTGTAAATATGAAACATAATTACGCATAAGAAAGAGTTACGAAAGTCTAGGTGTAATTACATTTGTTTAGTTTATAATTACGTATACTTAAATGCAAAAGTACGTGTAATGCTTTAATTTTAAATTCTGTACATAGTGAAATTCGCAATAATTTGAAAATCAACAGAGTAATGATCCTAATATTACGCTAAAAAGTAACAGACTACATTTTGGTTTATGAAATCCCGAATAATCTTTCATCATATCAATACTAATTAATCATTGCAAATCAGATATCTTCATTTCAGATCGGACTTCAATAATCAAAATAATTTTAAATAACCAAATTATCAGTCAATCTGAAGTCAAAAATGATAATTAACCCTCTTACCAGAATGTTGACCTCAGTTTACTTATCATCTACTACGTGACAACTACACGTCAAGACACTCCGTCTAGCATCGAAACACGTATTAATGTTAAGCTCTTTTTATTACATATTAATCTCATCAAAATTCTGTGTCTTGAGGATGTTATAACACAAACAGCATAAGGTCATACTAATAGTTTCTATTAATCGATTCGTTGACCGTTTCTCTAATTAGAATTCATAAAGATAATATTGATATTATGAAATAATAACATATAAAAGTATGTAAAATTTCATTAAAAA
This sequence comes from Eupelmus azureus, assembly GCA_030522685.1. Classification (NCBI taxonomy): domain Eukaryota; kingdom Metazoa; phylum Arthropoda; class Insecta; order Hymenoptera; family Eupelmidae; genus Eupelmus; species Eupelmus azureus. The sequence continues at coordinate 4,200 of JAPYZA010006842.1, forward strand.
TTTTTAATTTACGCTGTTTTCAAGTTTTTGTTATTACTAAATCTTGGTTGAGTAGTTTACTAACACTAAAGTGTATTAAAATGTAAATTTAAAAAAAATAGTTGAATTATTTTGCATGAAATACTTTTGTACTCCAAAGTTGAAATACGTAGTCTTATTACAAAATTATTATTAAAAAAATTCGAAACATTAACGCCTCATTAAAATTTTATAAAACTAAAAAAAAGTTCCAACTTGATCGACAGAAACTTTTCTTAAATTAAGGAAATATTTCGAAATTTCCCTTTCCCCGAGCTCCTTTAAATCTAAAACTCTCAAAACAGTATATTCGCAAAAACAACACCGAGCGCATTCGCGAAAAATGATCCAATTAAGCACCATCCTGTTTTCGTTTCTGAACCGCGTCGCGCATTTTTCTCTCTCGCACAACGCCTCTCTCAGCTGCAAGGTTATCTTTACGTATCTCCCTCCCACTAACAAAACCGCTCTTAAAAACAATCTCAACGTCTCAATTCACTATCACCATCATAAAAAATTAAAAACCCACCAATAAAAACCCATCTTACTCCAAATACCCAACTGAAAAACAAACCCGTCCCAAGGCAGCTCACCTCGCCACATACACCATCGCACTCCTTCAACTATCCCCGGCCGCCAGGCGAGACTCGCTTGGTCATGTTTTGGCTACTTTTAGGCATTCGCCAAATGCCTCTGTTTGTTTTTTCGCTCGCCGGCGGACGCGCGCAGCGCCAATGATGTAATATGCTAAATCCGTTGGCCTGACCTAACTCAACCGATATGAGCGCGCTCGTCTACGTCTCTCCTTGCATAGCCGGCCGTCTTCTTTTTGCTCTCTCAGCGGCCGCGCGATATGTCTGTGTGTACTTAAACCAGAGTGGCTGTTTCGTCTGCGCGCGGCTAAACTGGTGCGTCTATATGGCCGATGAGCGGATGGAATTTCGAGTGTCGAGTTTTACATGGCGGCGCTGATGGGGAGACGGATCGCGGTATGGAAATCGCTTTGCTACGTGTGATGTAATAACGAGGCGAGCGCTGGTTTTAATAGATTTATGGTTCTGAGTTTCGCTCGTTTGGACGGTTTGTAGGATAAAAAGTTATGCCATTAAAGCACTATTAATCATCGTGCGAGCTATCTAATCCGAAGACGATTGCGTAATGAGAAAAAAGAGGTTTAGCGACAAGCGATGACAAGCCTGGAATTGAGTATGAAACTAATAACGCTTGGCTTTCTCGCGTTCCGATGAAAAACAGCGCGAAAATCCACCTCATCAGCATACTTGCGAAATCAATCAATTCGAAGCCGAGAGAGCGCGGCTCGATCCTTCGCTCTATTGTTGTCATATCGCGTAATGCTAAGAGCGAGCCTCGGCCGTGTTCTAAATCCCTGCGCTACGTCGGCTCTGCGTGTGCGCCTGACCTATCCAACGACGACGCAACAGATGGTTTTTTTCCACGCGTACATGTGACGCCTCCGTCCCTCCTCTAAGATGTAACGTCAGCGCTTTTTTTCTCGTGTTTGCAAAAATTTGCGAAATTATTAGCAGACCGCGAAAGCTAAGTTATAGAGTATCTACCACAGTCCAAACAAAATCTCAACGCATCTTTAGCGCTGATATTTACGATCGCAGCGCGCTAAATTAGTATCACCAGACGCCAAATCCTTCGCGCCGCCTTCGCTGCCGATCGGCGCGTGCGCAGCGAAGGCCGAGCCACGTGCGGGAGAGAGAAAAAAGGCGGGAAAATGTTTTTCGGTCGGGAAAACGTGCATTCAAGCTCATAGGTGTGACGCAGAGCGGCTCCTTGAAGGTGCGGACAGATCGGCGCGTGTGCAAGTCGCGGCCTTCTCCTTCGTTTAACGATAATCGCCGATCGGTATTGGCCACCCTGTAAAAGTCGCGTTTGTTTATCGGAAGTTGGATAGGAGAGGAGAGAGATGCTCGTAAAAATGTTGCCAGGCGCGCGAGGTAAACAAAGTCATCGCTGGATTGATGGCACAGCCGGCTGAGCTTGGCCTTTCGAATATAGTTTTCGAACGGTGCTTTTGCTGCGGCGGTTGGTTTTGAAGGATGAGCGGATGTGTGCGGGGCTGAGAGCGAGGATTTGAAAATATTTTGAGATTGATAAATTTGTCGATTGTGTGATTGGAAGAGTTGGGCAGATTATAAATTGTGTGAGCTACTTAACTACTTACGTTGTTGTTCTACTAATACAATTGTTTTAGTTTTATACCCCTTGTTAGAGACTAGTTAAATTTAAAGACTCATTAAATTTTAACGAGTAAATATAAAAATCTCAAAATGATCATTATAAAATCAGATGCTTTAGATTTCAAATTTTATTCTGTAATTTTGAATCATGAGATGTGTTAATAATCAAGCTTTGATGACGACTGTTGTATTAGTTCAACTAAACGACAGCAAAAAATTCAAAGAATAAAATATAGTTCAACGTCATCATTAACAGCCCAACCTATCAGAATTTCTACTAGAATAACCGCCTTTTAAAACAAATTAATATAGAAATAAAGTACAGACTATCTTACGTATTTTATTAACGCAAACACCGCGTCATCTTTATCGCACAGAAAAATGTAATTACATGCATCATTGAACGTTGCACGGACGTTTTGTGGCTTCAATTGACGTAATTTTAGATCTAGTGGTTAAATGGAAAATCACTCTATTTGCGATCGGCATGCTTAGTCACTCGCTCCCAAAATAAATACTCGATGCAAACGCAGAAGTGCTTATCGTCTATTGTAAAATCGCTTTTCATAAATTAATAGTCGCGCGAGCAATTAGATGGGAAATTCATACACATAATTGATATTTATAAACTTATATCTCGCCACTTAATTTAATTATGAAAAACTGAATAAATCACTTACTCCATCCACCAAGTATATAATTATATCTCAATTTCTAGATGATCACCTCCACTTTACATCTCATTTCTCCAACATTCCAGCAATCCTCATTTTCAACAAATTCCCAAAAACCTCCTGAAATCCAATCTCCAACCTCCCAGCCTCATCCATCGGTCCAGCATCCATCCTCATCTCCACTTCTCCGGCAAGCCAGCAAACGCGCTCATTAAACTCGCCTTACGTAATTGCCGCGCGCACTGCTACAGTGCCGATGCGCACGCGCGCCTGACGTAACCCTATAGCCGCGCGGCGGCACCACGTGCATCGAGCTACGCGGCGAACTGCATAATATATCCGACGACGCGCTCCATCAGACGATCCGAGCTATGCCAGAGAGCCTCGCGTGTTTTATAGTAATGGATCCGCTCTCGACTCGCGTGCATCGGTTAGATGCTGGGTGGTTACGGTATAGGTCAAGGATGATTTTTTTTTAGGAACGGAGCTGGATTTTTTGGGGGGAGATGGTTTGATTCCGCGAGCGGATGTAGCGGTGGGTTTGATGGATTGAATAAACGGTGGGATTAACGTTTGGAAATTTAATATGAATTTAGTGGTTTATGTAAATTTGAACGCCGCGGTGTATGAGCGCAGCGGGCGCACAGTTATTTTTCATACGCGCTGAAAATTATTTATTCGAATTAACGCTCGGAGTACCGTTTTAATGCACATAAGCGATGAGGCTCGAATCCACGCGTCACGTCACATTGAAATACACCGTCAAAATTAGCATCGTTATTTGGTTCTATTTTCAGTTAGCACGGGGCCCGTATAATTTAGCCGGCATTTCATGCACTTTTGCGATTATTGTAATAATTTAGTTATTCGCGTCTCAGCGGCGAACTATAAATATGCAGCGCGCCTATTCGTGATAGTATAAAGCGACAATTACACGGGCAATAATGTTTCCAGAAATTATTATTATCGCTCGCTTACGCGGGTTAATTAATGCATGTGTTCGCGTCGATTATTCTTTGATTAATACCGATATTTTTGAGTCTGGTAATCGCGCCGGGTTAATTTTGTATAGTGTATGAGTATACTTAGCTGGCTTTGGTAGCGCGAGTCGAAAGAATGCGTAAATTCTTTAATAGCCATTATGCACTTTGAAATTTTATGTACGCTAAGTGAAAATTTTTCAAATTATCCGAAAATTTAACAATTAAATATTTTATAACTACTAGATTTAAAAAAAAATCGACGCAACCTCCATCTTCTCACGAAAAACCACTGTTTCCCATCTAACACTCAATTTCGCAAAAAAACCAGTACCCAGCCACAAAAGAATCATAATACCCGTTTACACACAAATCACCACGCTCGTCCTTCCACTCTCTCGACAAAGCCTCCTACCTAACGCTAAACCACTCTCCCAACGCAATGCACACACACACGCTGACATAACAATCTCGCAACAATTCCCCAAAAACCATCGAACCTCACTACACTCACACTTCAATTTCGCGCGCCCTTGCACTTATCTCTCCTCTTTCCCAACTCCTCGCTTTATCAGCATACATAATACTTCTATTCCGGAATATCCACACTCGGCGCAGACGCATTCGCCGACTCTTGCTTCGCTCGCTGCTCCAGTGACCTACTTTCGCGCTTTTCTGGGCTATCGCTCGCTGCGCGCGTTACATCAGCGGCGGACTCGCTATATACCGCGACGTTTCGCACTAAATATAATACGCGAGGGTACGGGCGCGTAAATCAATCGCTAAACGGCGCCGATCATTGTAAAATTTTGAAATATCAAGCGCGTAAGCGCGGCATTCTTCGGCCTTTTCGCAAGCGCCGGGTGAAGAAACCCTAGGCGCTATTTAAGGATTTATGCTAATAAACGGGTGCAGCGCGGGGGACTTAAAAATAGATCGCATAATAAGCCCCGGCCGATTGGCTGCCGCCTGTCCTTGAAATTGCGATTTTTCTAAATTAAGTTCACGTTACGAGCGAGAAGTTTGTCAATCTCGGGGGGATATGCAGAAATTATGCGGCACTAGCGCGCGGCGATAGGCAGTAGATTTATAGGCGAAACTCGAATCCAGAGCCTGTTTACCGATCTCCCTTCTAAAAGATCGGTAGTGAAAAATACAGCGGGTTCGGCTTGTTTATATACTCGGGCTCCCCCGCGAAAAAGAAAAACTAATCGTGCGACCTTGATTGCATAAGCCCGCTCACGAAAATCCTGTTATCTCTGACCAACATTCCACTTATCTCCGACCCACTTCGGCCGCCTTACACAATACGAGCGCGCACTACTTCCTCGCTCCTCTGGCCCCGTGAAAGTGAAAACAAAAAGAGCTCCTCCTCCGGCTCTCTCTCCGAGAACAACCGTAAAATGCTCCTCCTCCTTTGTGTCTATACAGCGTCGCTTGTGTACGTGTATATATATATATACGTGTATAATACGAACGAGTTTGCGCGTTACGCAAGAGTCGCCGCCGAAAAACTTGAGCCATGCGCCGCGGCGCATTATCTTGGGTATATACCGTTGCCTCGGGGGCCGAGAAGAGCGCGTGTCGCAAGGCGAATGTGGTACGCCGAGCAACGGTATTGTGCGGAGGAGCGCGAGATTTGCTAGAGAGGCTGGGTAGTTTTCTCGGGATGTGGTCGGCTTTTGATAGGACGGTTAAAGGAGCGCTGCGATTCTAGAGTGGTTTTCGGATGATTGCTGGAGCGGTGGGTGCTTATTTGCGAAATCTTGAGGGTTTATGGGGATTTTAAGGATAGGGATTAAGGTTTGGTTTTTTGAGATAGAATGTTGTTGTGGTTATGGCTTTATTGTAAGACAGTGTTGAAAAGTGAATTGATGTAGGAAAAGTAAGAGATAACGGAATGTTATGTTTATTTTGTACTGATTTAACTCTATTACTGGTTTTATCGCTTTTTACATTTTACGACATTATCATACACGATATGAAAATTCCTTCATTTTAAATATTAAATCAAGAAAAGAGTTAATCGGTTCGTTATTAATGCATAATTGTAAAATGGCCTTTTGAAAAATAATGAGTCAAAAAATAAAAAAGCACTTACATAGAAATTAAGCACGCATATAAAAATTAAGACTAACTTTAAAAATAATTAACGCGATTTTTAATTGCCGAGAGTAATTACACAGAAAGTTTAACTCCCGTTGCTGCAATAATATTTAATTAGTTGAAATAAAACCACTTCGTTGGCAGGCTTTATTAAACTTTTCGTAAGCTTTACTATCTATGAAGTGTTACTAACTGTATTCATAATGCGCTGAATTGAGGTTACACGAATCGCTGCTTGTATATAAAATATATTATTACAAGTCTTCGAGAATTCCGTTTTAGCAGTCGTTAATTTTTGATAGGTAAAATATGCCAGTCAGATCGATTGTAAAAATCCAAGAATCCGCCTGTCCTATTATTAAATGAACTTTATTAATATTTTTACGTTTCTCTAGATGAAATTTACCTCAGAAGCAAAAAACGCTTCAATCAAAATGAAAAAGTAAAAAATGTGTTTCTAAACATTCCAATCCAACGTTGATTGCTTAACTGCAACTCAATTCCCCATCCAGCCTCTGAAATTCAAGCCTTTAATCCAAAAAGTCAACTTGTAAGAACTCTTTATCAGTTCACCTTACACCCTGCACTCGATTAATCCAAACAGACAACTACAACCGCAACAAATTTCGCAACGCCGCGAACACACAACAATTAGACAACGCTGCACTAGTAAAATTTACACCTATAACAATCCCCCCTCTTTCTCTCTCTCTCAAAAAAAAGAAAACAACAAAAAAATCGGCCAACAGACAGAAACGATTTACTGCCGGCAGTATAACGACTCATTGTCGAGCGCAGCTCGGTTCTTTCTAGCACGACAAACAACGCATATCGCCGCGCGAAGCATTGACCCGGCGACGCGAAAGCTATATGCGCTCGCGGAAATTCCAGCGATCGGTATTGTGCTATCTGTCGGCCCGCGCCCTAAGCGCGATTGCCAGGAAGAGCGGGATAATTTCACGCGTGATTCTGTACGAATGGCTAATTGTCACGGGAGTGCGAAGCCGTGTAATTATTTTAGCGGTTGGACGTGCCGGTAGTTTTGCCGTTTAACGGTTTTCCAATGCCGGACGTTCAGCTGATAGCGCGCTTGGCGTTGTTTTTCGTTTGGAGTGAGGAAATTGTAGTTGGTGGTTTTTAATGAGGAAGATAGAGATGGGAATTTTAAGTGATTTCTAGGTTTGGTTAAGTGAGCTCTGGGACTGAAGTCGACTGCGATCTTCTGCGATCGATTGAAGTTTGAAACAATCGGCAATTGTGCTCCTTTATGTTGTAAAAGAAAATCAATTGAAACACCTGGGGAAAAGTCCTCGATATGTAAAATCCCTTAGAGTTGATAAATTTTCTCAATAATATAAATAAAGTTATTTAAAGATTGGTACGTCTTCATTCTAGTGCGTGGGAGAAATACCAAGATTTTGAGTCACTACTGAAATCGCTGCGTACAGTTGTAACCAGAACCCGTTAAGCGTATTTTATGAGAGTCATCCTTTTAGTATGAAGTCATTAGTCGATGACAGTCCGCTATTCGAATAGCCCCGTACAAAAGTGTAGGTTAATACAATCGATTAGGTAATTGTTATTGTCGTGTAATTATCCAATCTAGTTAACTGTTCGGACACCTCTGTAACACCGATGACACTCATTTATTTTTAATATAAATCCTAATTTTAGGCTGCAATGGATTTAATTCACATTCTCCTCAAAGGCATACTTGTCCTGTTAAAAAAGTATATTAAAATTAATTAAAAGAATTTCAAAAATATTAAATAATGAATTCCTATTATTTCGGTGCGTAAAACTAAATTAAAACAAATAAAAAATCCGTTTTAATCCGGTTTCATCATACTTTTTAGATAATAACCCTATATACCCACGTACTTTTCCCCTCAACTATTTATATTTACAAATCCGCGCACGTAACGACTCAGCAGCGCGCGCAGTTCACGTGGCCGCGCGTCACATCTCCGATATCCAAGAAGAAAAGCCAACCATCTCATCCCTTAGCGCGCAAGAGCTTTCATAACGCGGGCAGCTTGCGCGCTCTTCTAAGAAGAAAAGACGTCAAGGAGGAGTCTGTTGTACATCCCTTTGCGCTATACACGTGTGCGCGCGCGAAACCATGGCCGTTGTCGTAATTTCACGTGCGTGCGACGATAACGGATTTTACATAAGGACGAGCGCATGGGGATCGACGCGCACGGGATTTGTTACATATTAGACCGGTTCGGCTGTGATTCGATAGTCGAGAGAGTGCTTGATTGTCTGTTGGGTTGGGGTTATTATTGGAACGGTGGTGGTGCACGTGGGTGAGCTGGAGAGGTTGGGATATTGGGCTGGATGAAGCAATTGATAAAGTGGTGGTTTGGTATTGCGGGATGTGGTGGTGTGTGGTTAATGTGATTTTAGTGAAATGGTGTTTAATATTTTTGCAATCATGTTTGCATGCTTTTATGTCGTTTAGTTATACGATATTAGGTACATATGTTGAATGGTATCGGGTAAATATGAGTGCAGCCAACAGAGGGCATAGCCTAATCTACCAATAAAAGAAGAAGGTACATATATTATATATGTATTTTTTATTTATTGTAAAACTTTCGCATTTATTAAATTATTTATTGATTTATGAATCTTTGTTCATCTTAATAGGACGGTTTTGTTCTTTGGAATTGGGAAAAATAGGTAGTGGTTAATTTTAAAGAATCGAGATATTTTTCACTTAAAAATTACTTTTTATTATAAATAGAATAGAAGAATAGAAAATAAGAGTTAACAAAAAAATAAGGGACATCGAGTTTTTATACTTAAATTCTGACTTTTCACTTATTGCAAAAACGTAGATGAAATTGACGGTATAATCTCCTTTTGACAATCAAGTAAACAAGTAATTAATTGGTGGCTAATTTGTGACAGTTAACCTCCTAAACTTTCCTTTAGAATTTAAACATTTTCGCTTTAAAAGTTTGCATATAAATATACAAATCTGTCCTTTAAACACTTGACCGCCTTTTCGTAATTCTCATCTACAGGAGGGAAACTCTTCACCAGAGTAGCGGCACGAGAGCCTAGCTCCATTGATTGTATCAAATAGTGCAATTTATCCTCTTTATCCATATTGGGATCTTCGTGAATTTTCTTGAAGATACTCCAAAACTTCAGCCAATCACGCACATTGCCACCAAACGTCGCAAGTTCATTCTTCGGCAGCTTACGAGATTTTCTTCTGTTTCTTTGAGCCCGACTTGCACTATTATTTTCGATTATAATGAAAACTTTTAATTCAACTAATAATTAAACTTTTACTTGAGAGCATTTTATTTACTTTCTGAAGTACTAAACACTAATAAAAAAGTACTCAAAATACATCCACAAATACTCTTTACTTAAATCACTTCCTTACATCTACATAAGCACCCGAAATCCAACCTTTCCTAAACCTATTACCCTTCCTCTTCTCTACCTTGGCGCTTTCAAGCACACATCGAGTCAAGTGTATATACACACACCGCGAACGTAAGCGTAATGCACGTGCCAACTCTTCTCAATATTCCATGCACGAGATCAGCGCACGTGCGTCGCCTTCTTCCCTCGTCCGACTCGCACACACACACAAATTTTCACGTAAACGTATATACTTATAAACGAACGATTCCGGAGGCAGCGTAAGGATAACTTCGGCGGGCTGAGCAAACGCGTGCATGCACGAATTAAGATCCAGGAGCGTGATACAGCTGCACGTTGCCGGCTTGGGTCGCGTGCTCCGACGAGGAAATATTCCGGCCGCTTGATCGCTCTCTATTTAAAATGGCTTTTTTCTCTTCGGACCGCTTTTTGTACGATGTGCGTAGATTGTTTATAGAATGTGGAAAACAAACTTTATTTTTCCGCGATTCGCGCGGCTTCCTTACCCTGAAGCAGCAATTTAAAATTATTGAAAATCAGCTATGAAAACACAAATTAGTTTGTGTTTTCATAGCTAACAGGCGCACTGACAGTAAGCCTCCGCACTTTTTTTCCAACTCGTTTAATGACATAACGCACCTAGGCCTTGCGTGTACACACACAGCTAAAGACCAAGCAATTTTTGCCGTTTGCGCAAGTGGACGAGCGCGCGCGCTCCGTAACCTACGCAACGCGCGCTCGCGCAGTGCAGTAGCCTAGCTTGCGCGTATAATTTTTCACGCGTTGCGCTATCATCGTCCGGCTTAATTAGGCCGGCGTTTTGCAAGCGTGAGAAAATGCATGAGCCGCCGCTGAAGGTATACTTCACGAGCGCTAGATGTGTATATATACGCGCGGCATGTGCGAATGATCCGCAAGAGACGGGAATTGTTTTGCTTTACGGCCGGAGTTACGCCGTTTTAGTTGAATATTGCTTTTTCGGTCGCAAAGCCCTCGCGTATTGGCAGTTAAGACAGTTGCGAGAGAGAGTTACGGCGTCGCTTTTGCCCTCGTTTATTGGCTCGCGAATGGTTTTTCCATTTTTTTTTCTTTTCCAATTGTTAACTTTGCCGGCTGCGAAATTGTGAAACCTCGCTCGCGCTGTTCTCGACTTTTGTCGTGGATAGGCCGGAGCGCTGGGAATTCTAAAAACAATTTCGGCTTATTTGCATTGCTATTATTATCTCGCAATTTGCTCAAAACTAATAAATCGCTCTAATCACATTTTTCACGCTGCAGCAGTCGCCTTAAACGCAAAAATCCTTCCTTATCATCGCGCTGCAAACATGTAATAAAGCAATAAACCATTACAAAACATAAATCCCATTTGTACCCTAACCCAGCCCGAACGCAGCAAGCAACCAGAGGAAAGATCGCTTATTCGAAAGTGCACGCGTGTCCCTGTACAGTAGCAGCACTACACCAAACCAATCGGCAATCTCCGGCGCAATAAATCAAGCCCCAGCATTCCAATAAACATTTCAGCCGGCAATAAAACAAATACCTCCTCCTCTACATGAAACCCACACCCGCGAAACAATAGCCCCGTCCGAGCCTCGAATGGGAAAAATTCGAGCCGTTCCCTCCCGACGCCGTCGTTTTGCGCAAACGCAATTATCAATTAGGCAACGCGCGAAAATTCGCGACAAATAGGAGCACGTGCAAAGCTGGCCGCGTATATATAGGTATAGCGCGCGTGTATAGGCGGTGTTACGCGAGTGAGCGCCGGCGACTGTTAGCGCCGAACTATATAGGAGGTTTTTAGTTATGTCACAACTGAGCGAATGTGCAGAGCTGGTGGGAGAGAGAAGGGGCAAGGTAGGAGGCCGTGAACCCGCGCGCACGTTGCAGTCGACGCACGTGACGTGCTCCGAGCGGTGCATGAGAGGCGGCTGGATTATGCTGTTTATTTTTGCGCGAGTTGCGGTTGGTGTTTTTTTTTAGGTTAGGTTGGAGATGGTAAGAGATTTGGGGTGGGCAAGATTTGCGCGACTTGTTCTGAGTGGTTTTTTGTTTTTAGAAAGAAGATTTTTACAGGTACATTTTTACAAATTCAATATAGAAAGTTGATAGGTTCCATGAAAATGTTATGGAAAATAAACAGATGTGATTTTAAATTTAAATTTTATGTCTACATTACCGATCGAACAATTGATAATTCAATTGAATAAAAAACATTAATTAATGCAAATTTAAAGATACTTTCTCTCTGTGTAAAATCAGTCAACCATAGCACAAAGCTTTGATCAGTCAAACTGTTTCTTTTGATCAATAAATTAGTTCAAGCAAGATTTCACAATTTAAACTTCGTTCACAAAAGTATTAAAATTCATAACTCAACTAAAAAAAATATGAACGATTAAAAACTTAACAAACCACAAAAATTCAACAAAGAAAACCAATAAAATCTCAAAAATTTCCAAACACCTTAACATTACAATCTCGCATTCACATGCAAAACGAGCTCGCGCGACTAGCGGCCCACACTGCACCTTCACTTCGTAAAGACCGGCGCGACGTTTGCACTTCCTCCATCGTGGGGTGTGCTTGCAAGTGTATTTTTAACCCGTCGCTCTCTTTCGCTTATTTACGGCGCGCGCTGCAACAGTCGGCTGAAGTCGTAATCGCGCGCGAAAACTCCTGACTTCGCGATCAAAGAACGCGAGCAGGGCTTTTTTTTGGTGGGCTGGTTAAAGAAGGAAGGCAGCGCTTTTGATGTCGGCTGTGCGAGGGGGTCTAGAGGTTTGAAGAATTTGGGGGCGGAAAGGGACTGCGGTGGTTGGTTTTTTGAAGCGAGTTGCTTGATCTTATTAGTTTTTTTTCTTCTTTTGAAAGTATACTGAAGTTAATTATGATTAAAGAGCTGGATTGATTATTTGAATTGGTTTTTCATAAGTTTATACTTCTGTTTAATTGTATTTATGAAAATAAAATTATGTTCTCTTTGATTAATAATAGAACTAAATTTTGCGAATATTAAGGGTTATCAATAAATAAATAAACAAGCTGAATTCATTTCATACTAGCGCATTATATTCGGTTAAGTTATAAAAATTTCCATATAAATTGCTTATTATAAACGCATACTAAAATTATCCTTAGTCTATCCAATGTCAAAATTATCAGTTCTACAAAATGGCGGTCAACGCAAAATCGATAATTATTACTTAATACGTTCCTATCTAACGGTTTTGTACTAAGTAACTTACAGTAACAGCGCAAGTTAAAACTATCTCTTCGCATCATAACATAAATACGTACACAAAAGTCGCAGGACAAGAGGCTAGCTCTGCCTTCACAAAATAAATAATAACGGTCACATCGCAAAGCTTATTCTTATTCTATTCTATAGTAGATTCTGGCTTTTGTATTATTTGGAAGCAATCGAACGGATCGACCAGCTTAGCTGAGGAATGGTGATAAATTACCTGCGAACAAAAGAATTTCTTTTATGAAATTAACTGTAACTAGTGATTTTATTGGTTTTATAAGATAATATTTTTTATTAATTCTCTTTATTTAATTATACTCGATTTAAATAAGTAAAAATATGAAGTAGACATTTTCATGAATGATGAAAACATTATTTCCAATAAATTATGTATTTTTACCGTAAATTTCAAAGCAAATAATTGATTTCAACTTATAAAAATATTATTAAACTTTTAAAAGTTATAATTTAAATAATGTTTATGCATACCTAACAAGCATAGCAGGATGAACGACCACCTCTTTTTGCTCCACTCTTTCTTTTGGGTGGAGCACAGCAGTCGTCACTGCTGTAATCCATGCAGTCGCTGCAGCTGCAGCTCGATGATGAATCTCCTGTAAATCAAACGAAATTGATAAATTAAAATTTTTTTATTTAACGTACCGACATTTCTAATAAGGAAAAATCTTCTAACAAAATTCTAAGTAAATTAACTATTGACTAAAAGCACATCAAAACAACCTAATTGTTTAAAACAATCAGTCTCTCAAAATTAAAATTGCCTTATAATAAAAACGAAAGAAATTCCAATTCGACATAAAAACCATTAAAGACACTCACTGCGACGAGAGGTGGTCTTCTTCTTGCTCTTAGGAGCCGACTTCTTGGCGGTGGTTTTCTTGGCCGCGGGTTTTCGAGAAGTGCTGCGCTTACTCCTGCTGGGACCGCAGTCGTAGCAGTCACTGCAGTCCGAATCCGAGTCGGAGGTGAAGCTGTCGCTGTCGTAGCAGCGCCCGCCGGCACAGGAGCTCCTTTTGCCACCACGGCCACGAGGCATTTTTCTTTTGATCTGTAAAAGGCTGATAAAATTTTTTTTTTTGAATTGTGAAAAATATTTTTTATTAGTATGGGAATTTTGTTATAATTGTAAATTCTATTTAAATAAATTTTATAGGGAGAATGATATGTTAAAAGCTGTTAATAGACAACATTAGAATTGACTCAAATCTTTCAATGTTAGAAGTTTGTTTGCGATATTTAGAAGAAGAAAATCTGTTTTCAAAATTCAATTCAAAATGTTTAAGAAAAATGAAACATTTAACTGTTCAGTAAACGGTCTGAGTTTGTAAACGTACTTTCTAGTCACCTTCGGAAAATCTTGTAACGGTAAATTTAAATAGTACAGAGGTTAAACTTGTATTCAAGAAAATACGTTCAGTAGATAACACTGAATAACAAACTATTATAATTTTCAAAAACCTACAATAAAACCGAGCTTTTTAACTTGACACCGTTACTTCAAAACCTCACTCATTAATTCAAACTATCAAATTATCAAATATTCAAATATTATAAAAAAAAAATCCAAAAACTCACCCTCACAAAAATTTCAGGCAACTCCCGGCAGCGACTCTTCCTCCGGAAGAGCAACTCCCTCGCTCTCCTCTCAGCAACCGCTCGACTTCCTCAACGAAAAAAAAACCCAAATCAGCCTCTATAAATCACCGGCCTGTCTTTGTTCCCTGGGCGACAAGCTGGCCGATATATGTCCGTCGAATGCTCGAGCTCAACAGGCCTAGGAGCAAGATAGTTATAATGCCGTATTGCTCAATCACCGGTCCGTTCGCGACTGATGTCGCAACCAGCTCGACCAGCGGGATATTCGCACAGACTCGCGGCAAGGGCGGCCGATTTTTCGCGAGGTGGCGATATTTCATTGGATGAGCGGCCGCTGCTGAGGCTCGATTCTGTAGGGCGGATGAGCTGTGGTGGGGAGCGAGAGAGAATTTTTCGAAATCGCGGTTATATACATTAGACTTTGACGGTGTAATCAGCGCTATTATTTTAATAATTTAACGCGCGCTGTTTAAGGTTGAGCAAAAGCTCAAAAATACAGCCGCTCCATATAGCGTCCGGCGGGTGCAGTTTCGCGTTTTACGTTCCCCGCCTCGCGTTGCCGCAATTACAATGTTTTTCAGATATCGCGCAAAACTACAGCCGGCAGTCGATTTTTCGCAACGCTCGCGAATAATACTGATGCAATGTCTCGCCGGTATCTCGCGCGGCGCATATATTATAAAGCCAGCGCGCTGTTTATATTAGCAGTCGCTTTGCTCAATTTTTCCTCTGTATCCCATTAGCGCAACTATTACCAAGCTGGCTGCCGATTGCCGTTTTATATTTACGATTTCGAATAGCTGGCTAAGCGGACAATCGAGTGCCATTTGTAAACATTGTGTCTGGTGGATATAGCCGGCCGAAGAGTTGGGAGCGATGTATAGTCGGACTGGCTTTGCTTTATCCTAGCGTGTATGTAGGTCTGGGTCTTATTGCGCGGGGAGCGATTGATTAAAGCATTTCGGCCGGTCCGAGACTAAATTAGTCGCAGGCGTTGGGAGCTGTAAAAGTTGATTGAACGAGGGTCGCGATTTTCAGGGGGTTTGAGAGTTGCGGAATTAGGATTCGGTTTGGTGTATTGTTTAGCGCGGGAATTACGATTGGGGGAAGTAATTTGAAAATGTATGTTGATGATTTTTAATTAATGAAGAGAGAGTGTTTATGGATGTTGCGTGGGTTAAAATTTGTGATGATGTTTATTAAAAGAGGGGTTAGGGTTTTAGATGAAAATTATAAA
Source organism: Eupelmus azureus (assembly GCA_030522685.1). Lineage (NCBI taxonomy): Eukaryota > Metazoa > Arthropoda > Insecta > Hymenoptera > Eupelmidae > Eupelmus > Eupelmus azureus. Next base: position 19,697 of record JAPYZA010006842.1, read on the forward strand.
ATACGGTTTTCTAATAATAATATTCATTGGAATTTGATAAACCAATGGATAAAGGAAGCAAGATGCTTGATTTTATTAGTTTTCTTTTTTTTGAGACTGAAGTTAATTAGTATTAAAGAGCTGGATTGATTGTTTCAAATGATTTTTTAGAAGTTTATACTTCTATTTAATTGTATTTAAGAAAATAAAATTATATTCTTTTTTATTAATAGTAGTACTTAATTTTGCGAATATTATAGGGTATATAAATAAATAAATAAACAAGCTATATTCATTTCATACAAACGTATTATATTCAGTTAAGTTATAAAAAAATTTCCATATAAATTACTTATTATAATCGCATACTAAAATTATCCTTAGCTATCCAATGTCAAAAATATCAGTTCTTCAAAATGTCAAAAATATCAGTTCTTCAAAATGGCGGTCAAAGCAAAATCAATAATTATTACTTAATACGTTCTTATCTAACGGTCTTATACTAAGTAGCTTACAGTAACAGCGCAAGTTAAAACTATAATTATTACTATAATATAACTTCGCACCATAACATAAATACGTACACAAAAGTCGCAGGACAAGAGACCAGCTCTGCCTTCACAAAATAAATAATAACGGTCACATCGTAAAGCTTATTCTTATTATATTCTACAGTAATTTCTGGCTTTTTTATCATTTGGAAGCAATTTTATACTTGGTAGCGCAAACGGCTAAGTCCAAATAACTAGTGCCGTGTGCAGTAT
>JAPYZA010006843.1:0-16147 GCA_030522685.1 Eupelmus azureus
AAAAAACAAAAAAACAAAAAAAAAAAAAAAAAAAAAAAAAAAAAAAATAGAAAACAAAAGCAAGTACACACCAAATGCATCACCCATCAATCCCCCATCCAACTAGCCTATCACAACCGATCACATCCGCGAGCGCAAACATCAAAAACACGTCACGACATCACACACATCGCGGGGGTAAACAAATCGTTTATCCTGCATCAGCATCGCGCTCTCGCCTTCCTGGGGGCTCTCTCTCTCTCTCCCGCTTCCTGCGCTTTTATCTGGCAGCGGTGCTCATCGCGCTATGCAGCCTCCCCGCGCGCTCGCGCCTCGCTCTTATGCAACCCGCATTATTTAAAGAGAATGCATACGAGAGGGAAAGCGAAGGACGGAAAGCCGCTTCAAAGTCCATTCCTAACGAGTGGACCCAGCGCGCAGCTTTAGAGATAGTCAAAGAGAGTCTTGGTTTTCCTTTAAAAAAAAAAGGGGGGAGAAGCTGGGTATCGGTATGTATTTTTGTATGTAACGGCCAAGAGCTTGGCACGCACGAGCGACGCGCACCAAGGACGTTAATTGTTCATTCGAGACGAGCGCGCGAGCTTTATGTATGTGCGCGCTCTTCTCTCTCTCTCTCTCTCTTGCGCAGGCGTCTATGCAGCGGTGTTAAAGACTCGCGACACGTATAAGAGAGCCGTCAACTTCCCCTTGCCTTTCCGCTGAATAAGAGAGCGGCTGGAGCTCTGCGGATTGAATGAAAATTGTATTCGGCTGAAGTGATTTTACCGAGAAGGCCGGGGGACTGCGGGTGGTTTATTTTAGCGAGCGGCTGCGGTGGTTTGGAGGATTGGTTTGGTTCGTGGATTTAGGTGCTGGGTGGTGTGTGGTGGGTTTGAAGTATGGTTGTGGATTTGTTTTTTGAGTTTTTGGTTGGGTGTGAAAAAATGATTGTTTTTTGTGATCGGATGGTTGAATGGCACAGTCGGAGTGGCACACTTCTGATGTTTACTGGGAGGAGAGAATCTATATTTAAAATATTTGACTAATTATAACTCGATGCAATTTAGAAATAGTTTTTTCATGACTTGTGAAACTGCTATGAGTTATTATTATGTGTTGACGACAACTATAACCCAATTATTCAGATTTATTAATTTGTAACATTCGTTACTTTTAGAATTTTAGTAATTGAAAGAAGTAATCTTGAGAAAGACACTGTGGATGAATGACTTGAAGCAATTGACCAAAATCAATTAAATATCAATTCTACTTGAACTTTCAATAAAATTGGCACTCGAATGAAAATAAAATGATCTCTTAGATTGCAACAGCAGTGAATGCATTTAACAATCTCACAGATGAAAGCTTTCAAATGATTCAAGAAAATTTTCTCTGATTAGTAACAAGAAAAACATTGGGTACAGGTTAGGTTGCTCCGCAAGCCAATTCTCAGCCAGAGAAGTGTGCTCGCTCCATCGAGCAAAGATTCGATGCACAAACAGTCTGTGCAAACAATTTAAAAGCCAATAAACCAATCAGAAATGGAATCTCTCAAGAAATGATTCAATAAAAGCACTGCTCTGCAATCTGCAGGCAGCATCCTCCATCAACATCCACTCTACTACACTGAAAATATCCAAAAAAAACCATTTAATTCGAACATGCCCGTTTTTCCATCGACTCTCCCATATAGCCACGGAGCAGCAACTCTAATCCACAACAACACAGCAACACCAGCTGCTTGAGCCTCCGTCTCTCTCTCTCTGGCGCGCTCGAACAATAACAAACTGGCCAGCACACCCAAAATCTCCCCCCTTTTTCGTGAGAGATCGGTATCTCTCGCGCGACTTGCACGGGCCGCGCGTCGAGCGCGCGCTGCGTGTGGGGCCAAAACAAAAACAAGCCAGGATCTCTCGGAAATATTTAAAGAGCCCCGCGCGCACTTTTTGCTCCGATCCAGCTCACGGCCTGCCTCTCTCTCTCTCTCACCAGACGTAAATAAATCGGAAACTCACCACACATTCGCCTCCTCGCACATGAAAACGTTCGTCGTCTGGCTCTACGTCCTCCTCGTGTGTGGCCCACAAGTCGTCGTCGTCGAAGCGCGCAGCACTGGGCCTCTCGCGCACTCTCTAATACTCCCCTCGCTCTCTTTCTTCCAAGCACTGCACACGCACTCGACCCTCTGCCTCTCTCTCGCTCTAATACGCGTAAGTGTATGTTTTTGTAGGTTATCTAGCCACGAAAGAGAGCGCGCACAGTCCCCGTCGATGATCACACACTCGCGCGACCAACACGTTAAGACGTATATACACACGCACCTATCTCCCTCTCTTCCTTGCTCTCTCTGCAACCGTTCCGATATAATATATATATATATATATATACCTATACGTTTATAACACACTTGCACACGTCGAATATTGCGTGGATATAGAGAGAGAAGGCGAGAAGGCGAGAAGAAGAAATAAGTGTAAGAATTAAAAGTGAGCGTAGAGGCACACTGGTTCAAGAGGGCGACTGGCCGAGAGTCGCGGCGGCCGGACGGGGCCGTAGCGCGCTGCAGCAGCTATTACGCGGCGCGGCGACGCGCTCCACGATCATACTGTTCTGGCAGGCGCCCGCCATTTGCAGCCTTCCTCGCTCTATAGAGAGTCGCCTCGCGCGAGGCAGCGTGCGCGCGCCAGCAGCGATTTTTCCTACGATATATACACTACTCGCGCCAGTCTGCCTGAGTATGTGTGTAAGTGGCTCTCTCTCTCTCTCTCTCTCTCGGCTGTTGTGTGACGTAGGTGCACCGCGCTGCTTGCGTATTAAGACGTGTCTTTGGTTTTGAGTGTGATGGGCAGGAGGTAGGTTTCGATAAGAGCTTCCCCTTCTACTTTGGAGGGGTTTTGTGACGAGCTGATGAGGTGGAAGGCTGACGGTCAGCTGGACGGTTCCGGGTGGATCGCTTCGGTAGTTGAGCTTTTAAATGATTAGTTGGGGCGCGGAAATTTTTGTCTTTTTTGTTGCAATTGTTGCGCTGATATTAATGCTTCTATGTAGATATACCAAGCTAGTGATAACGTAAGTGTAACGTGCTATTACACGTTTAAATAAAAGATTTTCAGTAGTTTGAATCAACGATTTTCGGTAAAGCTTAGAAAGGAATTTTAGTCGGAAAAAACTTTTTTAATTATTGTTAAAAGAAATTAAAGATAGGACGGAATCATAAGTGAAGACAATTTCAAAAGTAAAAATGAAAAGACTTTGCCGACAATGTTGTAGATCTGGTAAAAAGTGCAATTTAACAATAATTTACAAACTAATTGTTTACCCTGGTCAAAACGTCGTATGAAATTGATTTAAAACATTAAAGAGTATCTTCTCGAGGCACAATTACATAGATTAAAAGCAATCATGAATTATGTAATCCGCTTTGACATGTAATTATTGTACTATTCTTTAATATGCCATTTTCAACAATTTTATAACTTTACAAGTACCTATTTATTCATTTGTAAAAAAACTTTTTTTTTTAATTTTGCAGAGAAAAATTCTTTTTCGTTTTTATATTGACAAAAACAGGAAGTATTCTAAATGTGAAAAATTGTTAAATTTAAGTAACTACAATCAATCAAATAAACTAAATTAATATTTTAATTTAAAAATTCAATAAAACGAACAGCTGTCACAATATTTACTTTTAAGTCTTTTACTCTGATATGACGTCAAATAACGTTATTGTAGTTCTAACTTTTGTCGCAAGTTGTCGCCTATTCACAGGAATACTACTTATATGTAAGATTAAACAGCTGATTGATATCAGGAAAATTGATTTTATCGACAGAGGAGATAAAAGAATCACGTGATTTCATAAGAGGCGGGAAAACAAAATCTTGATAAAAATCATATCAATAAAGACATATAATTTGTTAGAATAATAATTTATTAACTACAAATAAAATATTTTATTTTATTATTCAAAATTTGCATAAATTAACAAAAATTTAAAAAATTGATGATCTCTATTACATAATATATGAGAGATAAAAATTAATTTCTTCCACTTTAAACATTGCTTTTAAAACTAAAAGTGATTATTTTTATTTCTCGCGTGTTAAATATTTTTCAATTATAACAATAATAATAAATCTAAATTTATAAAAATTATAGATATTGATATTTCTTCATTATCATGATTTTTCCTAGAGCAGTTGATTATTTATTTTGGGAGTTAGAAACCTTTTCTAAGAAACACATTTATCTTCAAAACTAATGAATGATGATAGCTAATATTTTTTCGGAAAATATAGGTATTTTTATGCTCTTTTAATTGTATTTTGTCTGAAAACTGGAGTAAAAAGATAAGAAAAAATTAAATAAAAAGTATTTATTTAAACACGCTAAATATTTTTAGAAAATAGATAAAAATGCATTAGAAATATAAAACAATAAGAAAATATATATAATTATAATGAAATAAAATTTTTTTTAAGATTAGGGGGTTAAACACGAAAACTTGCTGTATAATAGGCATGGGAGCGCCAGCGATTGCACCGTCTATTTGCCATCGGGACGCTACCGCGTCACTTAATTTTTAACATCATGATTCTTTAATAATGTAACACATTTATATTCGTACTGCCAATAATATAAACATAAAATTTACAAGTACTTCCTATCTACAAATATAATATTTTACAATTATAATGAAACTCACAAATTTTTATGAACAATAATTTCAGATACATAAGATTTTCCTCAGAAAAGATGTTTGACGATTCATTCAGTTCTTTAAAAATCTTGATCCCAGCCTGAATATTCGTGTTCTGCATCATCTTTCTCAACTCGAATTCTATCAAAGTACTTAGTGTCTAAGTGATTCCTAATCTGAAAAATGTATGAAAAAAAATCGTAAATTTTAAATTCAAGAAATAATACGTATATGATTCACTTTATGTTATACTTTAGTACAACGCTAGTCACCTACCCTTGGTACTAAAGGAGATGGCATGTTTAAATTCCTCAAAGTACTCCAGTCAAATGATCCAAACCACCTGCAACATAGTACCAAAATTCTTTTCAATTAACAACCAAAATACAAGAAGGTGCAACATGAGTAGAAAAAAAAATGACTACTTGTGGGAACGAATGTCCTCGATGCCTCCGCACAAATTGCCAAGTCTCTCAGTAGGATTCGACTTCAGGAGACCGCGAATGAGATTCTCGGCATGCTTTTTAATGCAGCCGTAGATGCCTACTGAATCGATTCCTTTGATGATCTTGCTGTATAGAGTAAGCAAGTCGGTGTCTTGGAACGGCGGCCGGGCAAGAAGCAGCTCGTGAAGGAGTATCCCCAGCGACCAGTAGTCCACGGCCCTTAAATTAGATAAAGCGATATGGTGTCTCACTGGTAGAAATTATTCTATTTACTAGCCGTTTAATGGCCAATTAATGGTTTATAATACGCTAGGTAATGGTTTCTATTAAGGTAGAAAATGGCCAAAAATAGCTATTTTATTGTCTCGAATAGTGAAATTTCTATCAGGGCTGTGGCGTCATTTTTCAAGAATACGGCCTGTCACGGATGGCGCGTAAGCAGAAAAATGCACGCGTCATCACGTTGACGATATGAGGACGACTCGAAAAGAAATGTGCACAGGCATCGGTAGCTTAGGGAATATAAATTCGTTACACGGCCGATGAAAAGTATCGGATAAGAGTTTTATCTTACCTGTCGTACGGTTTATTGAAAATGATTTCAGGGGCCATGTACTCCGGTGTTCCCACGAAACTTCGTGTTCTTTCGAGGCCGATTATTTTACTGGAGCCGAAATCGGTCTATAAAATGCGTAAACTTATGTTAATAAAAATTGTGTCTTTTTAATTAATAAATAATTAAAAAGAGCATAAAATTTAAACATTTTTACCAACAGATTAAACCAACATTAAAATACGTGTAAAAGAAAATTTTGTAGGTATCAATTATTGATATCGTCATTACCATTTTTTTATTCGATTTTTAATTTTGAGAAAACATTTAGTTGTAGTTTTGTTCTTCCAATATAACTTGATTTTTTTTAAATAAAAAATTAAGAGAAAAAAATTAGTGCCTGTTATTCTCGATCTCTATAAGGCTACTACAACATACTATTCATAGGTTGTTTTAAATACTTTTTTCTTTCTATTTTTGTATTTCTAGTATAAATGAATAGTTTGAAATAAATGTAAAAATTTAACATTTCTGTTTTTATTGTAATAATCAGTAATCTTCGTATTCCACGCATATATGAGCATTTATACATATATCAACGGCTTCCCAACAAGTCCATTTTTCATATTAATTCTTTACTGCCTTAAGTATATATATATTACCCTGGTCATAACTTTACTCTATTCTACTACTGCAAACTAGTGAAACCTACGAGTTATACTAAAAACTTGGGAACTAGATAAAGAGTTGATTCAATTTAAAAAATATTATAATAATTAAATTATTAACTTAAAAATATTTTCAAGTTTCTTTAAAGGGTTGAGGTCTAAGTTTCACCAAAATTCGTAGACCCGAAATCCTGACTTGTTATATTTCAACGCCTTTGCTCCAATTTTAGGCGTACGATTAAAAATTTAACGTTTACAGAAAAACGTCTTTCTTAAAAATATGAAGTTTTTAAGTAATCAAGTATATCAATATCAATCGGACTACAATATCATTAAAAAGAACAGTAATATTTACACAGATTTCATTCTATATACTTATTAAAAATGATTACATATCGAATATTATCTTTAAAGATTACTCCAGATTTACCACAATGAAATATTGTTTTAACGTATCTCTCTTTAAAAGCATCCATAACTTTTATAATATTTTTATCTTCACAATAGGTACTTGAACATTTTCAAAAAAAGAAGAAAAGCATTATAGCATATCTTATCGTAAGAAAAAATGATAATGCCTAAGTGACTGAACCGTCTACTATTGCAGAAATATAATATTAAAATATTTAATAATAGTAAAAATATTTTTTTCATTACAAAAACCAACTCTTTTACTGAATTTTTAGTAGCCATGCGAATATTCGATTACAGCTAAAAGTCCCCGGGCCCTTATCTAAAAAAAAAAGACAATTGATAATTACGAGTTTGAGGTATCCCTGGTTATCTATCATAACGTTATCCGGCTTGAGATCCCGGCACACTATTCCTCGATGATGAAGATAACCGATCGCCTCGACGGTGCATGCTAGGGCGAATCTGGCTGATGAGTTGTCGAGCGGACCGTTTCGCTGTAGGTAGGTGCAAAGATCGCCACCAAGGCAGGCCTCCATCAGGAAGTAAACGTACTTGGTGTCTTTGTAAGTGCGGTACAGCCTACCAAAGCATTCCTGACTATCATTATGATGAAATCTATGATGCTTTTTTTATGCTATTTTTAATGTATCTCTTTTGTTTCTTCAAAGAGAAAGCTTTGCAACGGTGATATTTTTGATTATCGCAATTTTCATAGATTCTGATATATTCTATAATGCAGAATATATAGTTTTTGGAATAAGAGATAACATTTTTTTAACATTGACATCTCCATACTTTCAGAAAAATGAAATTTAAATGAATAACTGAATGGAAGATTTCACGTATTCTTAAGTTGTTTCAAATTATCACAGGTATCATCACAGGTTTTCGAATTTAAATAATTTTGAAATCTCCTGATATTAAATATAATAATATAATTATGACAACGAATTATTTTCAGAAAGCATTATGATGACGCAATTATGTATTATATTAAATTTCCTAAAGTCAAAGTACTACTTATAATAACATAAAAACTATGTTCCTTTTTAGAACTACTATTACTTACTTGCAAATGAATGGTGAATTACAAAATGACATGATTTTTTTCTCGCTGAGAATATACTCTTCACATTCAAGTTCGACTGCCATTGTTTTCTTAATTTTTTTTCTCGCAAAACTCTTTTCGGGAATGCAAGGTATTGTTACAAGATCTACTCTTCCAAATGCTCCTATTCCTAATGTATCTCTAACTTCCATATCTGTCAATTCAACATTTTCCAATTTACTCATTGATTCAGTATTCTGAGAGATTGATAATCTTAAAAGTTCGAATAGCCATTTGTCCTTTTTGATGAGCGCGAAATTACCGAGATAGCTCAAAATTGCTCTGTTAAAAATTGCATGACTGAATAAATTTTACAGTTAAGGAAGAGTTTAATTATAATTTACTTGTATAATTTCGCAAAAACATTATTATGATTTTACGTATTTAGAAAATATGCAGCATTAAATAATTATTATTTTAAATGACATATAAAATTTTAATTACTTTGTTTCAATTGTAAAACATTCGACACCAGGAGCTAAAGCTGTTGCAGTAATTTCGTAAGAATTTTCTCCGTTATTAGAAAATGCCTGTTCGCCAAAGTATCCTTCTTTTCCCAAGATAGCAATTTCCTGCTCATCTTTCAGTCTTTTTTTAGTTAATCGAACATTTCCGCCATTGATTATGTAAAATTTAGTTGCCTTTTCACCTTGACACACTATACGCGCACCAGCTTGAAAAAATTCCTACAAGAAATAATAATTATTAGATCGCTACCGATAGTGTAATAACATATCATTGAAAAAAACTCTTTACTAAGAAAAAGAAGTATAACATTTAAAGAGATTTGTTTATTCCACCTTTACCAAAATTCTTTAAATACATTCTTTAGATATAAAATGTGAAATTATAATGTAATGCTTACAACTTGAATAAGTTGACTAATTTTTGCTAATATATGATTTGGCAAAGTTTTGAAAATTGTGATGCGACGAAGACGTTCGATGTTGTCACTTGTGGTAGGTGGACTTTCCATTAACATAACAGCTTGAAATGCACTTCTATCCAACACCCACACTTTACCACCGTGTTTCACTGCACAAAACACAAAGTATATTTAATAAAATTAGTTTCGATAAGTGATTCGTTAACTATCGTAAATTTAATTATCTTTATACCATCAACAGATCGTAATCTTTTTGTGTTATATAAAAGAGCTAATTCACCGAATGCGACACCAGGTCCAAAACTACTTTCAAACGTCGGGCCTTGATAGATTTCAAAAATCCCTTTTTCAGAAACATAAAGGTGATAACCTACTTTCGTCAAGGAAAAACTTCAGGTTAATAATATGTTTAAAAACTCTTTTATTTTCAAATTTCAAAAGATAAATTTCTTTTAGTAATAATTTCATTAAAATTTTTTTAAATGAAATTATTACCTTAAATGAACGTCATTCTTATGATTCTTTTCAACTTATCATTACAATTAGTTACTTTTAAATTTATGCATAACATTGGTCAATAACTTAGATAGTAACCTTATATGTATTCTGATGACGTAAACATGAAAATGTTTTCTAATAACTTTTAAGTTAGATAAAAGTTTCCTTGTAATAAATTTGTTAATTTATTTTAGAAAATTAAAGTGTAACCTTCTTTATAAATAAATTATTCAATTTTTATACATAATTTGTAATATTGTTTTGAAAAATTTCATGAATTTTCGTTAAAAATTTTTATAGCATTAACATATGTTGTAGTAACAAAGTTATATTCTTTTATTTTGTTTATTTTATTTTATACTTAAAATAATTAGAAAAATATTGAATTCATCTGTACCTATGTCACCTTCCTGAATAATCCGTGTATTCGGTGGAATATCCTTTAGATACATAGCTAGTACGAAGGCATCAATGTGAGCATTATCAAAATTCTGAAGAAATTCATTTTTACAAAGAGCTTCTTTAATTTTTGTTTTTGAGCTGAAAAATAATTACTGATACATTATTGTGTTAACATTTACAAATCAAGAACAAAATTTATCAAACAAGGCAAATTGTGATCATAATATCTCAAAGACAACATCTATGAGTTAAAGAAATTTCCGCTAATAATATATCATTAACAACGAGTGATCGTGCACAAATCACGTAGAATAATAAGTTTACAAAAAATTTCATCCATTACAAAATCCCCCATGTTTACTCCACAATCCTGAAGCAAAAACTTAATTGTACTATAAGCGATCACCGCTTTCGGCTTTACTAAATTTCCCGCTAACGATCATTTCCCAGAAGAGCCATCATCAACAATGGCATAACAGCAACTCACGCGAAATCCTTCTGATAAACCGGCGCTATCGTCAGATGATCCGCGTCAAGCACTGCGCTATTGATCACCCTGTGCTTCCTCAAGCGCGAGAGCCGCCTGTAGATCTGCTGTTCGGGCGGCTTCGATTCCGGTTTCGCCAGATCGTGGCTCGCCTGGCACGGCAGAGCCTTGCAAAAAAAGAATCTCATCCTCAAAGCGCGCCTATATTGCGCACAATTCAATGATCCACGCTACATTTTTCACCGCGATTCCGCGAAACATCACTGCACTCGGCGCTTGAGAAAAAAATTAATTAAACTCGCGCGATTATAGATCAAGAGCCACTCGAAATGCACTGAAACGCCGAGCTCGGTATCGCCAATTTTTATACAAAGAGAGCAGCGCGTTGGAGTGTCGCTCTATTATTAGGTATGATTTTTTTATTCCGCGCACTGGGAGCTGCTGATCGATCGAGCAGCGGCGATCGATAAGCGGCTTATTCCTTAGGCGGCGATCTTGGAAGTATCGTCGGCGCCGCGGGCAGGTGAGGGACTAGGTATATAGGCGGAGGAGGATAGCGTTGATGATCGATCGGCCGCCTTACGTTTGGCCGATCGCGCGCGCGCGCGCGCGGTTTATTTATCTTATCAAGCTGGACGCGCGCGCGCCGAGTACGTGAGGTCGTTAATTTATTATATCACGCACGCGTGGTACCTGAGAATCGAGCGGAAGATAGCGCGCGTCGTGTTTGTATAGTTGAAAAAATGCGCGGCTGTGGCGTAATACTTATTTTATTGGCTTTTAGGATTTCGAGTGTTGGGAATTTCTCGTTTGTTTGAATTGTATGAAATGTGAGGTATGCTTAAGGAATGAAGCGAGTGTCAGCTTAGAATGGTTTTGTTTTTTATTATGGTGTAAGTATAAGCATTGTGATGTTGAAAGATGGAATGATATATTGTGATGTTGAAAGATTCGTTTCAGCGTAAATTATTGTTGACAAATATACGTCACTTATTATTACCTGTCAATACTTATAATTAAAGAACTTGCTGTTATTTAAACTATAAATAAGAGTGATATCATTAGGAATATTAATATTTATATAATTCATATTTTTTTGATATTCCTGCTGTTTATAGTGAAGATATTTTGAATATTTTTAGAGAAATATACATAAGATAAAACTTATGTTTAATTCTTTATCCAATTGAATACGTTCTGATCAATTTTCATTTTAAGCAAACAATTTGCGGATAAAAATTGTCCCGAATTCTTTAACTTTGCTACTTTGTGCTATCTATATTATACATACAGTTTATATACAAACACAAACATGATTATATAAAATTTGAATACAATTATAAAAAATATAGTATATTGTAAAGTAATAAAGTAAGTATACACATACCCTATATGCTAAATTGCTAATATTAGTAGAAAAATGTACCAGCAAACCCAAAGAACTTTTAACTTTCTTTATAATACGTAACTGCTATCTTCTGAAGGTTGTTTTTTGGTTTCTTAAAGATGTGCGTTGGAATGAAATTTTTGTTTTAAATTTAAAAAATAATTTAATAAAAGTATTTTCAATGCATATCATCCAAGGTTTTCAAAAAAAAATGTCAAATGGATCACGTACACAAACACTGTACTAAAAAACAAAATGTTATATTTATTTAGAAACTCTGACCATCAGCCATTGAAGTACCTATTTTATCAGAATATTATATTTTATCTTTTAAATCAATCCTATATTACTTGATGTTTTGTCTAATCTGATTCTCCCTTCTTTTCTTTGTTTAACAAAGAATTCAAGCCTATATAGAACCTATATAGAAACTCGTGTTTCATCAGAGAACCAACAAAGTTGGAGCACATGGCTTTACTTGGATTCAAATTATTTCCCTAAAAGTTAAAAAAGAAAATATTATATTATAATTAAAGTATATGCTGAATGCTGACAGTTGAATTTTCTAAAATAAACTACACAAAATTTATTATTTAATAAGTGTTGAAAATAATTGTATTCCCACCTTAACTATCATGGTCACATTTTTCCCCGAAAAAGCGCGCATAAAGTGGCATATTATTCCCGAAAATCTCGAGGAGGAAAATAATAAGCCATTATTTCCCTCCTAGGTCATTATATTTCCCTAGCATTTTTATTAGAAAAAATAGAAATATAATTGAAAAAATGGTCGCGCGCTTTTCAAAACAAATATCGAAGGGGCCACAGCTAAAGTAGGATTAAAGTACCATATGCACCTCGGATGTAAAGGTCCTTGGTGCATAATCTAATATTACTAAAATATTGGTATTCACTTTTGGTCTACAAAACAAAAAATAGTTTGAGTTACGTACGTCTTTGAGAAGCCGCGACACAGCTTTAATGGATACCAGATGTAGGTACAACAACGAAAGTTTAAAGTTTTGTAAACTGACTTATATGAATTAATAACAAAATGCTTTTAAGAACAATAGGGAATTGATAAGAAAATTTCTTCTTTGGCGGTGTCTAAAAAATGGAAAGAGATCCGAAACTAATAAATCATAAAAAATTAAATTTTAAACAATTACAAAATAATAATTTTTAAAAGCCAAATAAAATTAATGGGAACGTCGGTGTTTATAAGAAAGTACCAATTACATGTTATTTATTACAAATTAAACATTTTTTGATATTTAAAATTTTAATACCTGAGCGCGGTTTTAACGCAAAAGTTGAAAGAATTCCCAAAGTTTGAAATAAATGGACGAACTAAAATTATTACACGAGGACAGATGATATTATTAATTAAATCATTATTTACTAAAGGAGGATTTTAACATCAAAAATATTCCATATAGAAAACTTATCGTGATTCGTTAATATGTGTAACAAATTTTTACTAAAAACCCTTAAGTTAATTATTGCTACAAATAGCATTATTATTGTACGTTATTCATTTGACGGTCTGACGTAAGACTGTAAAGTAAGATAGAGAGGTACGCAGCACCTGAAATAATTTTTAATATTTAAACTGGTTATAGATCTACAATGAATCGAAATAAAATGTATGAAGGTAACTAACCGCTGAAAATGTATCTAAAGTTAGAGGAGCAAATTTTCCTACGGTTAAGATACACGGTCTGCGTGCTCGATGAACGACCGTTTGCAGAAGTAGTGAAAAATCTTTGTGAATCGTTGAGTAGACTATTTTAAACCATTTTGATAAGTATATGGATTCAGATATCTTTTCGCTTTGAATGAAAATTTCGTGTGACGAGTAACAGTAAAAATAAAGCTGCAGAAAACTTCCCACCACATATTCCACGCTTAAAACGGTCCTTTGGAACGGTACTTTGTATGTTTGTGACTTGATGAAACAAAAAATTGGAAGTGATTAGTTCTAAAGTTAAAATTCAATTATTTTATAAATTATTTCAAATTTTTAATTCGAATAGAATAAAAGTAATTTTGTCTTTTTTTTCTCATTGTTAATGAATCCGAATTTTTTGATTTAGTAAATTATTATTATTGTAAACTAATATTTTGATATTTTATTTTTACAGTTTTAAAAAAATCTTACTAATATAATTTGAAAGCCAGAAAAACAAATTTGTGTTACTGAACCGAAAATTTGTCCTAACATTGCATAACAATACAGATTTTCTACTTCATTGGTGTACTTTATCAACATCTGATGCTTTTGAATACAATTTTTCAACTTCGTATGTGCATTTATTTGTAGCAGAACACTGTTATTACTTTCATCAAAATCACAAAGTGATTGAAGATTTACGTTTACAATTTTAAACTGCATTGCCGTGAACATGTTAGTAGCGAATAAAAAAATGGCAAACGCGATAGCGCACAGAGCAACGTAGAATGTAGAGATCATCTAAAATGTTTAAAAAAAATGTCAGAATCTAAAAAAAAATAATTTTAAAATTGCTATTGAAAAATAAAATTAAGAAATAAAATACCTCTAAAATAAATAAAATTTCATAAATCGGAGTTTCGGTTAAGCAAAGATTAAGATATATTGGAAAAGGAAACATCCTTTCGGTAACATTGTTACTTCTAGCCTCTTAATAAAAATTATTTTTTAATAAGTTGTTTAGCGTTATGCAGAAAGTATAGATGATCAATCTATGCAAAATAATGTAAGACATCAACTTACCAAAATAAGGTGCTAATATGTAGTGCCAGCATATACCTTGTATCGACAGAAAATAAAGTACAATTGCTTTAAAACATGTTTCATCACATTGATTAAAAATTATAGTTTCTTCTTTATTATATATAATCTTCCAGCATCCATTATCCATAATTTTATTCAAATTCCTAACTTTCTTTCGGTTATAAGAGAATATTAGTAGCTTTATAAACTCTGTAAATACTGCACTCGAACACGGTGTAATGTATGCCAAAAGCTAAATAAATTATATTGCATTTTAAAAATACGTTAGAAATACTTTTCAATATTTAGTGTTATATATAGTACCTATAACACTAAATCTAAGTTTAATAACATTTAAACAGATTTCTCAGTTTATGGCGGATTGAGATACAGTTTGTATTTCAATATCGCCACATATAAATATCATCAATTATACTAAGCCATGGAAAGTATACTGCATTACCCTAAGATCCCCTTTCGAATGATGTATTTCGTTGCATTGAACAACAACTGCAACTAACATTCCCACCAATACAACGCTTAACATTAAGTCAGAATATATTTTTTCTTTTTTACTAGAAACATACCACATGCCAATACACTTCATTAGAAATATAGTTAAATTTGTGGATTTATTTTGTTTCTCATATGTTTCTTTATAATGACTTTTCATTTTTTACAAATTTTATTTATATTTCTTGATATACCTACGATACAGTCATTCTCAGTTTAAAAGTTCTGAACTCGCATTATAAGTTCGTAGAAAAGTGCCTATTCATTAGCTTATAGACAATAGGTTCGCGAAACTTAAAAAATTGATTCAGCACCTTAAAGAAAATTATAGCGTAACGCCTCTGCACGCGTCTATCATTTTAAGCATTCAAAATTAGACGTTGTCCCAATGAATCTGTAATTTTGTGCACTTTGAGACTCTGTAATCTTTGAAACTATGTGTTACACTGACTTTAAGCTGTTTGCGAATATAAGATACGTTGAAACTAGTAGTACGATGTACAACGTTGGATCAGCCGTAAGTCAGGATTACAAGAAAAAGGAGCCCATCCTATAGACACGGATTTTATTCAATCTTTAAAATAGGATTCTACATAAAAAAAGAAAATACATTTATTTTGCCACTTTGTCAGATTGGCCTCTCTATATTTCCAGGATACAAAGGTTTAACATTTTTAATTATTTATCTTTCTTGTTATTTATCTGTCTCATAAATGTGTCATTTAATCCTACGATGAGTCAAATCTAATTTGCAAGTCGTTTCAACTGAAATTCGATGTTTATGCAATCGCTTCGTTTATGGGCCTAAACGTCCACACGAGATCAAAATCACTTCACCGCACTTGTATCGTAAATAACTATTTCAAAATATATAGAAAAATTATTTATTTTACTAATATCAGAAAACAAGATACAAAATGTCACATATTTTAATAATGTATATTGTAATTTATTATTTAAGGAAAATTTCGGTATAAAATATTTATTTACAAAATTAACAACATTATATCCATTAATATCGAATATAATAAATTACAATCTATTCAGCATACATAGATTCTTCTAAATTCTCAAAATCTGCTTCATCCAAATAACTCAGTATCTCCCGATTAACAATGTGAAAAGGATCGTTTAATTTCAACATATTATTAAGACCTATCGCACCTTTCCTAAACATCCTCTGTTTTCTGACTTCCTCGAAAAATGTCTTCCTCTCCGACTCAGAGTATATTGGGAACTGTTTGACAATCCTCCCCCCTAAGGCGCTCAACGCTGACACCAAATCCTCATTTTTAGCGTAAATTCGAGCCATTTCATGCACCATGAGAACATCATACAGGCTAACATCTTCG
>JAPYZA010006844.1:0-16056 GCA_030522685.1 Eupelmus azureus
GAGAGAGAGAGAGAGAGAGAGAAGGAGAGGGAGGAAGAGAGAGAGAGAGAGAGAGAGAGAGATAGCGAGAGAGAGAGAGTGAGAGAGAGAGTAAGAGAAATTGAGAAAGAAAAAGTCACATGTGACACGTTGACTGACCTCCGAGCCTGATATCACAATCGTCGAAGTTGCAAGAGGTGCGTGAATTTCTCTGAAGACTTTCGTGTGTGCGTGAAAGAGAGAGAGAGAGAGAGAGAGAGAGAGAGAGAGAGAAAGAGAGAAAGACAGAGAGAGAGAGAGAGAGAGAGAGAGAGAGAGACGAGGATCTACGGAAGATAATGCATTTATCAACTAGAATAGAACAAAATTTTATTAATCACGTAAGGACTTAATGTCTACGCATATAACCATGTCGTCTACGTAGATTTATCAATAAAAATAAAAAAAAAGACAATTATCTGCAAATAAAAAAGAGAATTTTTAAAATCTCCAAACACAAATTACGTGGTTAAGCAAGCAGCAGAATAAATAAAGAAGAGATAAAAATGAAAATGAATAAAAATTCAGGATAAATTCAAAATTGCAATTTCTTGTTTATTAGATAAGTTCAAACATAAAGCGCGATATCAAAAAGATACTCAAAAATAGATGAAACGAGTTTCAATCATAGGTACAAGTGTATCTTTCCAATTTTCACCCTGAACCCTATTCCAATACCATAATTTTATTTTCCACCCAATACCAAAACCGACTCCAAAAAATTATTATTCAGAAATGAATGAAATAGTCGCTAATCACCCAGCGTAACCGTTAAACTGCCAGTAGCACGATTGCATAATGGACGATTGCGTAAATACGTATACGTGGGCGGCATACATAGCCCCGCGAGAGCGCGCCAAGCTCAGTGTAAATATATGCGCGCTAGTGTGAATGGCCATGCGCGCGTGAATAAATGGTTTTGTATATGCCGCACTGTTTGTGTATACGTTAATACATCGCGAGTACATGTTCCCTGAGCTTTCATCGCCGTGCCCGCAGCACGCGGTACTGCTAGATGAATGCACCGGCCATTGATGCACTGCGTGCGCGAAACTTCGACGTAGATGCTTCTAATTATTTGTATCGCCATCGGCGTGCTCTTGTTATTGTACGGCAAGTTCGAACTTTCTGCCAATTTATCCATCTTTTTTCTTCTCCGCGGGGTTTGTCTTTTTATTAGCGCTACGTAGCTGACTTTCTGTCTTGCTTTCTTTAACTCTCTTTTTCGGTATTTCTATCTTCTTGAAATGTCCTTTTATCTCGCGTGATCGGCGATTGTCTTTCGAAGAGCCACTTGTTTCAAACTTTTGCCTTTTTTCCTCCGGGAGTCTTCGAGTCAAAAAATACACGGAGGCACTCTTCGGATAATTGAAAAGTCTTTACGAAAATATAGTAACTGCATCAACTTTCTTTTATACTTTTATGATAAATTTAACGTCTATATCATCTTATGTATTCTCTCACTGTCTCTCTCTCTCTTTTCTGTTTCTCTCTCTCTCTCTCTCTCTCTCTCTCTCTCTCTCTCTCTCTCTCTCTCTTACAATATTTGTACGTAACTGATGGTATTAACGCAAAGAAAACTAGCAATATTCGGATAGAAGTACTTGCTACCAAATAAGCTTAGCGTTCTTGCTATAAACGCAAGAACTCGATGCATATTTGTTTCGGTATTGACGCTTGAAAAGCATCGCACCTTCCATGTCGAAATCGCACGAGATCTCTTGCAAAAAATATACCGCAGAACTACAGTCGGACCGGCAGCGCGGTGGTATGGAAAAAAAAGAAAAAGAAATGCGTCAAAGTGCTTTATGATGAGAACGCAAGCGATCGCCAATGCTAATTTTTCATGAACTACATGCAAAGATTGCATCAAATTGATAGATAGATGGCGCCAACGTCTTGCTATTTTGGTATAGAGCCATGCAGTTTTTTCTACAATTGTTGCACTTATAGCATCTGGAACGTAATGCAAAATGGCTCTAATTTATTCATTTATCGCAACAAATCTTTCTCCGTGCTGTTAAATCTTATTAAATTTAATTTAATGCACATACACTTCAATTTCAGATTAAAATTCAATATCATAATTAAAGTCCATGAATGCACATTGCATTAATTTAATAAATAATTTAACATTGTCCCCAATCAAACATTTGATTTAATACTTTAAAAAGTACTATGTATGATAAACTTATATTTTGTTTATTTAATTCAAAGTAATGTATTTTACAGTTGGAATAAATAACTATATTTTGTAAATTATACAGGAATTTTTAGGGTTGAATAAAAATGAATCTTAAATAATACTAAAGCCAATAATAGTGTGTACAATTAATTTAAATTTAAAAAAATCAATCACAGATCAAAATATTTTTACATTAATACAAAGGTAATATAACAAACATTTTAAGAGATAATATTTATACTTTAATGTTTAGACTAATATTAACAAATAAAAACAATGACTCAAAATGAATACACATTTATTCTAATTAACAATAGTATTAAATAAAAAGAAATGCAATTGCGAAATAAATTTTACAATCAAGCCAAGTACACCTTGAACTTGAGGACCGTATGCAGACTGGCGGCACTAAACTGCGCGCGCAAAACCATAGTACAAGCCATAAAACTGCACTGGCTTCTCGAGCTTTCATGCGCACGTGAAACGCGTTTTCTTTGAAGCGACGTTACCTCGAGCACGCAGCTGGAAATGTAAGCACCGGCTGAATTAATTGCATATGAAATCGTGAAATAAAGCAAAAAAAAGACACAACAGAAAGAGAGTGAGATTCGGAGTTACTGACCTCGTTTAAACTCTACTTGTCTGAAAGAAGTTTTAATTACTTTTTTAACTGGAAACATGAGAATCGGGGGGCGTTTTCAATAAGAATAATAAGAAATCCGAGCGTACAGCTGCGCTTTGTATTTTTATTAAAAATAAAAAAAAAAGACGAGGCAGAAGAAAAAAGGTAAAGAGCGCGAGGGTGGAGCAAAGAAATTGCTCGAAATAAAGTGCAGGAAACTTGATGAGCGCATAAACTCGCATACGCTCTTTAACCGGCTCTCGTATAGCCGGCGAAAGAATTATAAAGGAAACGCGCCTGGCAGCACGTGTGGCTTTTTTTTGCCATAGAGTCGCGCCGTTTTTATTCGACGACATGCAACGTATTACGCTGACAAGAGAAATATTTTTATGAAACTTTCTACGTGGGATTATTTATATTCATTTCAAATGAATATCTCTTTGACATTAAAGCAAGGCTTGATAGCATTCCGACAATGAGAGAGGGGTGGACCTTTTTCTCGTCGCGGAGATTCGTATAACGAAAGATATGGCTCGGCGTAGAGTTATAAAAAGTATATTTACGCATTTTGATACATGAGCCCTGAAGAAATTTTGTAAAATGTATTTGATTTAAAAGTAGAAATTTTTTATCACTTGCCATGAGGAAATAAGATTTTCAATTATTAAAAAAAACAATGTCAGTGTCAAATAAGTTATGAATTATGTTTTCATATATTTTATTTACCAATATTGAGATACTGAACATAAGACGTAAGAATTTTAATCTTGTAAGACTATTGTAGGTGCTATTTTTACCGTTTTAATATTGAAAAATATTTTATAAAATATTAAGCAATCGAAGAACTATCAATGTTCGAAACAGTTGCACGCTTTATCCTTATCTCAATACTGACTTGACAAGGCATACAAATAATATTGTGAGTCAAAATGAAGCAAAATCCAGTTATCTCAATCAGCTTCCATAAACATATAAACAAAATATACATACTGCCACCCTTCGACTAAAAATAATCCCTCGCTAAAATTTTCTATTCATACGAAAATTCAATATAAGAATTTCCATGCATTAAAAATGCTTCTTTCATCGCTTCCCACCCAAAAAAACGAGAGGAGACGAGAAAAAATTTTCCCCGAGCAAACACTTTTGTGCGCCATAACAAAGAGGCTTACATTTTAATCTAAAAACTGCCAAAACATGATTGATATGCCTCATGGACGTCGGTGAGGAAAGAGAGAGAGAAAGAGAGAGAGAAAGAGAGAGTGTGAGAGAGAGAGAGCGCGAAAAAAAGAAAAAGACGCAGCGACGATGCAAAACCGAGCCGACAGGGTATAAAGCGCGCATCGCCCTTCTGCCAACATGAGCTCGTCGAACTTTTCTGCAAAACAATCGAACTATAATAAACCATGCTCCCGAAGTTTCAGTGCCGCGTTCATCGCCCCTTTCCGATCCCCCATATTTCCATACCATTTCAATACCAAAGTTGAGCAGGAAGTGTTCTCTCCCCTTTTGCTCCGGGTTAGACCTCTGCTTTAGCTTTTTGTTGTTATACCCTTATTTTCCAATTTCAGTTGGATGCATCTTCTTCTACCCCCCTCCATCTCTCTCACTTCTCTCTCTCTCTCTCTCCCTCTCTCTTTCTCTCTCTCTTCTCTGTTTTAGTTCTTCTTACATGTGAAGGGTGTAAAACTTGCACGGGTTCCAGTACTATTAATAAATGATTCTTAAAATATGATTTAAAAATATTTCATCAATCGGTGAGCAAATATTTACTCTTTTTGTAAAAACAGTAAAGATATTTATAAATTTAAGTAATTATCTTCTTATTTGTATGATTAAGCTGAATTATAAAATATCTAAATGGTAATCTAAGAAAGCTATTAAAAAGTAAACCATCAAATAACTTCGAAATAAATAATTATTTGTTTGTTAAAGTAGCACTAAAGATATAAACATAATTAATAAAAAAGATTTGTTAATTATAATCGTATATTTAAAGTTAACATACTCGTCAGTGTGTCTAACCAAACTCAGTGTTTATCTACTTAAACATATCTACGCACATTGCTGGTAGTGCTACTTTATAGAATATAATATGGTTGAGCTCAATTTTCCGATTCATGAATAAGATTAATACATAATAACAAATTACAATTTAAATAGACTATTTTGATTAAAAGTTTAACCTTAACAAGAACTATATATTTTTGTAAGATTTAGATTTCTAATTAACTTATTTCCCTATCTTATTAAAATATTGGATATAAAATTAAGAAAATAAGAAACAAATAAATATTTTAAGCATCTTTAAAAAAATAAAATGACTAAGAAGCACGTTGAATAAATATTTAATGGTGTAAAAGTATGCAAAGCCATATCGACTTTTTCATTAATCATTATGACTAGCATTTATTACATTGTAAATAAAACAGATACTTTCTAAAAAACTGAAAATTTTATTTCAATTATTCTTTTTTATTTTCATGTTTTTATATAATAAAAGTAGATAAAATTCTTGTTATATATCAATACTGAAAGTATTTTTAGTAAAATCAATCATACTTTTGGAGCACGTAGTACTAGGTCATCTATACATATTCGCTGTAAAACGGTATGTCAAAACATTTGCCTAATATTAGGCCAATCGCTAATGGTTTGTTATTATATTAGAAATCTGAAAAGTCCATAACAAAAATTAAATTACCGATGATATTTATAATGTATTAGTTTTATGTTATTAAAATACTTTATTAACAATTACTTTAATTTTGTTTTTACTTCAAAACTGTTTTATACATAAAAATCTGGATTCACAAAAATTGTAATAAAAGAAAATTGATGTGTTAAAAACTTAATTGCACAAAGCATGATTTAATAAGAAAATGCTTTTAATCGATATCGATATACTCCCACACTACTTTACACATCTCATTAACTAATGCAGAGTTTATAAACCATTATCCACGTTTAATTTTAACAAACTATTTCTCAAATACCAGCAAAGTCCTAACTATGCAAAATTAAAACCGATAAAATCGAGAATAGCTACGTGTAAAAATATAAAGCAGTAAAGCTGGAATAAAAAAGAGCGAGAAGAATAAATACCGAAGGGTTAAAAATAAAATCGAGATTCTCAGAGGGTGAGAGGGAGTTGACCGCCGAACGAACGAGCACGCGCGAGCGAGCGGGCGAGCGAGGCAGATGCGTTAAAGAGGACCCCGCCCTATGACGTCAGTGCACTCGCTCTCTCTCTCTCGCTCTTACTCTATCCCTCTCTCCTCCATCCGTTATATACGCGCGCACGCGGTCGTCTCTGCAGCTGCCGGTACATGCGGCTGCGTTCCTACTTTTCCCGGCCGCGCACTGCGGATTTGGGGTACGCGAGCTCGCGCGCGCGCGCTGAAGGAGAGCAGAGATGCACAAAATGTAAAGTGGAAAAAATGGAGCAGCGGCCGGATTGAAAAAGTGATCGCGCGGGCGGTGACTTCGGGGGGCGATGACGCGCTTATATGTGGGCCGCGCTTCGAGATGCGCGAAATTTGAATTAATAATTGACGTCGAGAGTTTGGTGTGATTGCGGGACGGAGTTGGTTGGTTGACGCGATGTGAATTAGGGATTACGAACATTTCTGTTTGTTTTTAATAATTATTAGAACTTGTTTGATAATGTTCGTCGAACTGGGATCTTTGTCTTTCCAAATATTGTAGTAATACGAGAATGTAAAAAAGCTGGTTTGTTAAATAGCTTGGTTTTTTAATTAAAAATTACTTCATCTTACTAATAGAAGGAAGATTTTCAATTTTCATAGAAACGCAGGTAAAGTTTAACTTTAATGAATTGATAATTTTCGTCGAATGCTTCATTCTGAGAATCTTATAATTCAAACGTAAAAAGGACGTCTACAAAACCTTATGTGGGTGTAATTTCTAAGAATATATTCCCATAACAGAAATCAGTAAATTTCCTTGATTTTATAATTTTGTTTGATTTGAAGAACGGAACTCATTTATACATGCCAAACTTTTAGTGGGCGTTAGTTTCGTAATAATTTGTTTTTAAAACTTTTTTAATGAAATTAAAGTACAACAATTATATGGAAGTGAAAATTTTGTCTCTTAAAGCAACTTAAATGGTAAGCTGATCCAATACATGGATTTATTAAAATAATTTAAAACTGTAGATATGTAATTTTTTTATAATTTTCCATGAATCTTTTTAGAACAATTAATGATCTGTATACTTGTAACAGTATACTGTATTAACTTAAAATTATTTTTATAATTAAAAGTATGCAGATGATCAAATTTCAATTTATATAATATTCTAAGCGTGAATACTGTGTTGAGAAACAGTTAGCGCATAACGAGATAACATTTAATAACGCTGAACGTCTAAACCACTAACAATATACAGAGATACAAAATGCATATGAATACTTGTTTTACTTATATTAATATTAAATATAAAATGTTCTAATGCATTACTAACAAATGAGCGATAAGTTAATCAAATCTTTACATCTGCTGCAGCAGGTGTATTTTTTGATTTTCTTAATAAGTATCATTTTTAAATAGTCGGTTACGCTATAATTTTTGCAGTTAAATGAATTTTGAAATTAAAAATTATTTTGAACCATAAAGTATATAATTGTGAATATAGATATAAAAACTTTAAATTTCAATTTAAAAACAGTGAGTTCACTTTTTGACTTAATTACGAAAACAAACTTACAATTAAAATTAATAAATAAATTTTATTATAATTCCATTAGTAAAAACTTTTAAAGAAAAAATTTTAATATTACTTCTTTTGAATTTTTCTTCAATATTTTATTAATGGTAAATTTATAAAGCCTCTAAATGCAAGCTATTCCAATTGAATCTCCTGGTAATATGATCACATCTTCGCTAAAAACTGTAGAACCATGAAATTTCATAATAAATTATCCATTTCCCTCGGGTCGCGCGAAAAAGCAGCAGCGCGCTACACGCACGGGCTTTAGAAAAAGCGAGAGGAGAGAGCAAGAAATTTCGAAATTACAAAGTGGACAAGGAAAGGATATAAAATGCGAAGTGAGAACGTTATAAATGAGAGCAGGCCAGGCCTGACGGGGGGAAGACAGGTCCGAAAAAGCTCTCGGCGAAAGCGAGAAAAACGCAGGAATTTACATTCGACGATA
This sequence comes from Eupelmus azureus, assembly GCA_030522685.1. Classification (NCBI taxonomy): domain Eukaryota; kingdom Metazoa; phylum Arthropoda; class Insecta; order Hymenoptera; family Eupelmidae; genus Eupelmus; species Eupelmus azureus. The sequence goes on from JAPYZA010006844.1 coordinate 8,006, forward strand.
AGAGAGCGGTTATAGCGAAACAAAAATAGAAGAGATGTGGGGCCCGAGCTTGCGAGTGTTAAGCATGAGTGGAGGCGCGCTCGCGCGTTCTCTGTATAAAAGAAAGCGGTGTATTTGAAAAGCGCTAAATTTAACAATGCGATTGTTTTCATCTTGAAAAATGTTCTGGGATATCGTGAATCTAAACAGTTGCAGAAGCTGAGTCGTGTTATTCTATTTTAACAGAAGGCTTTTATGTTTGAATTTATGTAATCGATCGATTACGTGGCTTTTTGGGTAAGAAGTTTTACATACGCAAATAAAATAAGCTTTCGGAAAATTTATGAATGTATAACATTTGTATGGAATACTGATACTTTTTTACGAAATTATTACTCCTGAATGAGAACAAAGCATTTGCCGTATAAATAGTATGAAATGAAAATAATTTTGATTAAATAATGATCAATAGATGTTTTATACAAATATTTGTTATTCAAATATTCGTTTATTGCCTAACAAGATTTTAAAAACGTAAACGTTCAACTCAAAGTTTAATTTTTATACAATTTGTAGCTATTACGGAGATAATGATATGATAAAGTATTCACTGCAATCAGCAAACCCGTTTAGTAATAATTAAAAGTTTAAGCTCACGCTTTAGTACTTAGTAAAGTATAAGTATACATACTACTTATTTCCTTTTTTTACCTGCTGTTAACATTTAAAGAAAGTTTCTAGCTACATAGTAAAAGATAGATATAAAAAGTTAAGAAACAATAGCTATGAGTAATAATGTTTAAATAGTAATTATTCTGTAAAAAATATACGTGCATTAAGAATACTTTTTGTTAAATATTTCAGGTCTTTCGTTAGATTATATCCACAGTATATGTTATATTCATGGCTTATATTATTTTCTTAAACCAAGTTAACTAAACCAATTAAAAATTATTCGCGAATATAATGTTTACTAGATAATTAAAAAAAAAAATAATGTAAAGAAATTAAACGTTATTAATTTTATGAAGCTTATTTCGAAGCATTAAAAATAATACAGTTTCTCGAAATCGATACATAGTATTTTAGCATGCTACAGTATGGATATCCATGTTGCCTCCATTGCTGCAATATTCCAAAAAATATTGGGACAATATTATTGAAATATTAATGTCATATTGTTTAAAGGAACTGGACTATCTTGCAGCAATATTGATATAATATTTCTTCAATAAAACTGGACAAATTTTTAATAGTATTGCGCCAAAATTTTCAAATATTGAAAATTATTTCAGAAATTATATTTTACAACAACATTATTACAATACTGCTCAAATATTTCTATTAGAATATTGCTGAATATTACTGTAATATTAAAATAATATTGATGTAATGATTCTAATATTTTGAAAACATTGCTTAAATATTGCAAAAATAATATCCATGTAGTAAGAATTACACAACAATATTTAGCAACATTGAAATATTGCTTTAGTATTGTAGCTATTATATTGATACTATTTCCATACATATTGCAGAAATATTAACCATGCATTAAGAATTTGATATTGATATTACTGTAATATTAAAAAATATAGTTTACAATTCATACTTTACATCCTATATAATTCATCAATACATTGAGTGTAAATAATAATAAAATAAATTTTATTAGTGGATAATTTTTTTATGATTTATATCATGCGTTTAAATTAGGCGGATATGAACAATTAGTTTTAAACTTATGATTACGATTAAGCAGATGGCAAGTATACCAAAGCAGTACTTCATGAAGGCAAGTTGACAACGAATATTCATTTAAACTTATCAAATTCACAATTCAGACTAAATGAGAGAAAACTTTTACTTGCAATTGCTTTATTAAATGTTAGGTAATTATAAGTATTAACTGAAAGAACAGAAAAAAGCACCGTCAGTAAAAAAAACTGAAAAAATAATGTATTTTTAAAATTTTTTTATATAGCAATAAAAAAATTTTAAATGAGAAAATTTATTAAAGATATATCACAAATTATTAAAATTGTATGTATTAAAAATAAATGAAAGCAAAAACGATAAAGTGGTAAAAGATTCGTGTTTTATTTATGACGAACGCGGAAGTTGTAATCCATTTACAAAACTTATAACGATTTTGAAATCTTATACCTCTTCTAAAAAGAATATTCTGAGAAATTTAATTGAATGAAAGCAATCAACTGGTATTTTAAATTTATTTTCAGACACAACAGTAAATGTCTTGGAATCCCAACTTTCAGTAATATTTCTTAAGTTTCAAATGTATATGCTAAACTGTTATGACGTAAAATGAGTTGAAGCTTTGCATTTCGTGAGTAAAGTAATAGCTTTTGTAACCTAAATTATAAACAATTTGATTGAATCACTATATCATTTCAAATAATCAACCGTAGTTATTTTAAAAAGCAAATTAAAATATTATGGATAAAAATAAATTTGAAGATAAGCGAGCACACAATAAACACATCCATCATTTAAATATTCAGTAAACGTGAACTTTAGGAAATACTTCTTTATTATCTAAATAATTTTAATATTGATCTACTCAGTTATTTTAATATGGTTCTACACAGACATCTAGATCTGGATCTAAATCTCAAAATGGTCTAATATATTCAGAACATAAAGAAACACTTTTGAAAATTGTCTAGTAAAATTTGTATATTTGTATATTGTATTGGATATTCCTCTTTCTGTAAAAAGTGATAGACATATTTTTTCAGATTTTTTACCCTTAGAAAATTTTTTGACCCATAATTTGAAAAATAGAAATATGAAAAGAAAAACTGTGCTATATACTAGAACTGCTGCATCATTATCTTGAAAAGATATCCAAAGTATATATAGAAAAGATAACAAGAACAAACAAATTTTTCGGTACACAAAAAGTCTCCATTAGACTGTTCAATCACGTTTAAACACATATTGACGAATGATCACACATACTTGCATACACACAGATATAATGTACGCACACTTGCTATATCTATTACATCTACGTACCTGAATATTAATTGTATACATACTAAACAAATTTTATTGTAAACTGATTCATTTTAATAATGATTTTGATTTAAAAAATGTAAAAAAAAAATCATAACATTGATTAAGAAAATGATTCTTCTAACGCACAGAGACTTATCTTCCCAATAAGCCCGACAACAGGTTTCAACGCTCGGACTAATGATTTCACCTAATATCCCATGCGCATGCACTTTTTTTTTATCGCGGCATTAATTTTTACGAGCGCCGCCCATCCTAAAACACTGGCCACTTCACAGCAGTGCACTGCAAGCCAGCACAGCAGCCGTAAAAGAAATAGTAAATGTCGAAAAACAGGGTCCATAAAAATTCACGCGCTTGTGTTTCTTTCAGCTCGCTCCGCGCTCATAAAAAAAAGAGCGTACAATTTTAAACAATATTAGCCTCGCTAACTCTATTTCCTCCTTTCGTCTACTTGGATAACACATAAAACGTCTCCGTGCCCGTGCTCTCATCTTTCAAAGAAGCAATGCTTTCGACGCTACCTACATAAGACCTACACACAGGTACACACGCGTATTGTCCGCGATTTGAAAGCGCGAAGAGGCATGAAAGGGGAAGAAGAGAGAAAGAGAGAGAAAGGGTATATCGACCCTTCGAGCGGACAGGGTAGAAAAGTGCCAAAGTGAACGAACGGTCCTCGCAGGACACTTGCAGCCAGTGCTGCAATGCACGAGAGAGAGAGAGAGAGAGAGAGAGAGAGAGAGAGAGGGAGCAACTATGTCATGGGTATATTGAGGCACGCTCAGAATGGGATCGTCAGCGAGTGAGTGTGTGAAGATGTGTTTGTGTGCGTGAATGTGTGAAGATGCATATGTGTAGGTGAGTGTGTGAAAATACGCGCATGGATGTGAAAGTGAGAGAGAGAGAGAGGCATAGAAATTCAATTGGCAAACATAGGTGTATTCATGTGGTCTTTTGTATAGATTTTTTGACTATTTTTTCGTTTCTTTTTTTTGGTGATAAAGTTTGCAACTTTTGAGAAAGAAGAATAGTATTGATGATTTTACAATAGGCAATATGAGAACTGATGAACATGGTTAGAGATTTTAGATTTAGATTAATACTATTATTTAGAATATAATATATGTTAAAGATTGATAAACTTATCACTCATAGATATATGAATATTGAGGGATATAAAGAAAATAATCTTTAACCAGTCAATCTATATGTTAGATGATTATTATTTGAGTGCCAACGTTTCGATTAATTTATCAATGATAGAAAGCGTAAATTAGGTACTTTCTCTTATAAAATAAAATTAGTTGAAAATCTGAACACCATAATAGAGATTGTTAAATCTCTCAGAAGTGAACAAAATCATGACAATAGAGACATGATTAGATTATAGTTTGTCCATTAATGCAGAAGACAATATTCTATAAGAGAATTTGATTTAAGATTTTATTTACTTAGGATGATAAATAAATTTGTCGAAATATCAACAATTTAATCGACACCTTTTTACTTACACATTGGCTGATCGAAGATCGTTTATATAAGTCTCAATATAATGTTCATTTTTAAGGGATCAATAAATATCTTTTTTTTTTAATTTTTTTTTTACTTATTATTTTTGCTATGATTAAAAAGTTTTCTTTTCGTACAAGTTTTTGATTTTGTTTATAGATAATTTATAATCTAAACACAGAAAAAATAAAATCTGAAAATTTTTAAGAATTTATTTGTGTAGCAGTTTCATTATGTTATAATTTGATGTAACTCAACTTGATCTTAATTTTTTTGAAACTAAAAGTATAATATCTATAGTATAATATAACTTTCTATGTGCACTTTCTTTTATCGTAAAAAAACATTTTAAAATAACTTAAACTTTGTTTGTTTATTATTTATGTATGTTTTGTAATATATCTATAATATATGCATGTTTAAGCGCACATGCAAGCGTATAAACGCTCCTATATAAACGCACTTTTATACACTTTCTCCCTCAAGTATACATGTACTCATAGAAAGCTCAAAAAAATGTAAAAGCATGGGTGTATGCACACGGTTACCGGTACGCTGTCCCAGCACCCGCACCCTCATATACATGCAAACAAAATATTGTTAGGCACATATAATTTAATTAAAAAAGTAATAACTGTCTATTCAATAGAACTGTATTTTGATTTTATAGTTATTATCTAAGTTTACTATCAACTAAAAACGTGAAAGTAATTAGATTTTCACAGATAATTACTATCCATTAAAAGTTTCTATCACGTTTTTATTGTTTAGTATGTGCAATTTATAGAACACTACCAACTTTAACGTTCACTTTGTATTTTAATAGCGGAGTATTACTTGCAAGTCGAAGATAAACTTAAAATTACTTTTTTTATAGAAATCTTTAAGCTAAAATTCCTTTTATGCATCATCATTAAAAATTATAACAATACTGAAAACACATTTTATTCCGTAAAACAATAGTCTAGAAAACAGTTAACTCATGAGCAACTAACTTACTTCGTCCAAAAGCTCGGAAACGATCATTGGGTATTCTCGAGCAAAGTGCTACCCAGACCGAGATTGCGCGGTAGTGAGACGAAAGCCAGCAGCAAAACAGAACTAGTGAAACAGGTGGACGAGGGCGAAATTTGAACTACGAGTGCTCTACGCTGCCATGAACTTCGCCAAGCCTACGATTTTGGTCTGAGCACGAATGCCTTCGTGTAAGTGTGTATGTGAACCTGTATGTACATCAATACAAGAGGTCATGAAAAGGATACTATAGAAATCGTAAACCAGCTCTATATGTGTGGTTTTGCGATGGCGGTTTCAACATACAGATTTGCGCTTTCATGTTTGATGTATTTCTCTCAATACGGATAGCGGAAGACGTGATCAGGAAGAAGTTGTGGTTTCGACTAATAGTCCTTATGAATTTAACTCAAAGTGTCTTATTAATGAAATTACTAAATATGTTCTTTATACCGATAATTCCATAACAGATTTTATAATAAACAAACGTTTAGCTCAATAAGAATTACTACTTATAATTTTATCTTCTGGTTCAATAAATACTAAATACTAAAATTTATTTAATTTGAATGAAAAAAACTTTATAGTTTAACGTGATTTCCCAACAGTCGGTTTCCGCGCGATGCACAAAATCATAAAAGGTTTAAAGTATAATAAATTGAATTTTGATATAACTTAGCTTTCCAATAGTGCTTCCTTCAATTTTTCTTTCGCCTCGCTTGCACCTCCCTCTTGTCCGTCGAAACCCAGTGTTTTCTGCTTCCTTTTTATCGTTTTTCCGTTCTCTTCTGCTTTCTTCTTCGCTTTCCTTTTATTCTCTTTTTACTTTAATTTGGTTTTCTCCCATTCACTTTCCCCTCACTCAACTCCATCCCTCTGATTGACGATCTGCAATCGGACGTGACGCTAGAAGGGATCTCGATTACTATTAAGCGTATGTTACCGATACGTACAAAAAACTTATTTATATAGTTTTAATATAAATAAGTAACTATTGGATACTACAAATAAACTTTCATTCATACATTATGAATTTATTATAACCAATATTTTAACTTCGTTTTCAGAACTTTGTAATTCAAACTAATAGTTAATTTTACCAATTTTCATAAGAACTTCTTTATTTTAATAATTAATTCTTTTCTTTTGTATCAACTGGGTACACAGACACATCCCAAGTAAAGTAAATTGCGTTCGATAGTGACGCTTTATCCAATAACTTATTCTTTCCCATTACAACGCTCCAGCCCAATCCGTATTTTTGGCATTCCTTCTTACCACCATTCTCAACTCACTTCGCCATCGCGCCTTTCTTCACTTTTACTCTTCGGATTGTGTGTGCTTGTGCGAGTGTGCGAGAGAGAAAGAGACGCTCCGAAGTCGGACGTGATGCACGAGGAGGTCTCGATCACCCGGGCGCCGCCGCGCTCCACGGATGCTCGCGATAAAGGCGACGGAACTTGCTCTGCACCAAGCTTGGGCGATCGATCGCGGCGAGTTCCTCGCCAGGAAAGTGCCTCCTTTAACCTCCCTCTTTCTCTGGCCCTCCACTCGCCGGCTACACTCTCGCTCTTTCGCGATCCAGCTCGATTTGTGTGCTTACATCTGCTTTAGATCAGCTTTCAGCCGCGAGGCCCCGCAAAGTCCAGCGATTGATCGGGGGATTTTCGTGAGAACCGACTTCTCCAGACGCTAAGACGGATGAAGCCCCCCCCCCTGCTCCTTTTTGAATTTGAAGTTTTCCGTGTGTGAGAAAAGGAGAGAGAGAGAGAGAGAGAGGGGGGTGGATGGAGTTGGATAGAGAAACGATCTCTCTCTCTCTCCCACTCTTCGGAAAGTTTTCGGGAATTCCGAGGGATTTGCGCGCGGAGAGTCAGCGCAGGATGAACGAACAACTAATACCTGCGCCAGCTCGGGGGGGGAGAAGATGTGCCAGTGATTACGTGATTTATGTTTCTATTAATTAAAAACGTGGGGTGGGAAGAAGGCGAAGAAGCCGAATGAATGGACGATGGCTGAATTTCCTGCGAAGAAGGCGAAGAAGCCGAATGAATGGACGATGGCTGAATTTCCTGCGGGAACGGGAACCCAGGGTGTACGTGGATTTCCGCGCGCGCTCGCTTTCGCCGGGCTTTCATTTTGCTGTCAGCGCGTACGTCGATCTAATGAAACCTTTCAGTCCATATCAATCAATCCTCAATTAACGATTTAGACTTTAAAAAGAAGACTAATGATCGCTTTTATTAAACGTTCAAAAGAGTAATGTACTGTGCAATAAAATATGCGGGGCCTGCAATAGAAATAATTAATCATTTCTCTGAAGGATAGTGCACAAAAGCTTAAGAAATTACGCTATCAGTTTATATTTATTTAAATTTAAAATATTTTATAAAAATTTTCCGATTAGATACGAAAGTACTACTAGATATTTCTTAGCCTTTATTTATAATTCTTAAATAACAATATATTTTAAATAGTGTAACCTTTATTAACCAGTTCAAAATATG